>JAAAWM010008234.1:0-12725 GCA_036873465.1 Thinopyrum obtusiflorum
AGAATGTGAGATCAACATCATGAAAGCAACTCCTAGCAAATATTTTTTGTAGATAAAGAGAGTGAAACTTTTTTGGAGCTCATTAAAAGGATGGATTTCTGAAAACTTTCCTGAAGCACTCAGAACTTTGAGTAAAGGTGCTTCTGAAGCTCAGATAAGATCAGCAGAAGATGATCTTGGTTTCAAGCTTCCTATGCCCACAAAGCTATTGTACCGCTTTTGCAATGGTCAACTGCCTTTCAGTAAAAACGAGGATATACGCATGGCTCCTCTTGGCATAATAGGAGGCTATGTGTTTTATAATTACAATGTAAATGTGCACTTGTCATCTCTTGAGCAAATGGTCGAAGAGACAAAAGAATTTAATCTCCACTTGGAGGAGCAAGGTCTTCCCATTGGGCCCAACCTTGCATTAGTGGCAAGTTCATGGTATCATCCTAAATCGTTTCTTCTCAATTGTTCAAGTGGTGAACTTTACGTTGGCACTGCCAACTTATCAGCTGGAGAAATGATGCCATGCGTGCCAAAATCATTGATAAAGCTAACTAATAGTGATATGCCCCAAGATGGATTACTTTTGTGGTTGGAAGAGCACCTTAGGCGCTTACAGAATGGCATGATCAAGATCCGCCCGCTTAGGACGTCGAGGTATATCTGCTTATATCCAGAAGCATCCCCATTGTGTTCGTCAGCAGTGACAAATGGTGTAAAGGTGATAAATCGTGACTTCCTAAATATGGCATCATCATTTTATTAAGCTTGAAGTCTAAATGGCATATCTTGTTTCCAACACTTGGTTGACTGTTCTTATTCATCACTTGCAACATTTCATCCCACTTGATTGCTTCCGTGAGCGATTTTTCATGACATGCAGTAGACATTCTATATGGTCTCATTGGAGCATTGGGCTGACATTTCTGATGGTTATAGGTACGTGCATCTGCTGTCTTTGTGCCAGAACATCCTCGTCGGGGGCATGTGGGCACACATCTGTACAGCTATTCCATCCGCCTGTCAGTTCCTGAGGCATGCATGCTAGGTGGGGTTTACTTTTCTTCCTGCCAGCTTCACTCACGCCACTGGATCATCCGATGTAAAGACACGATTGTTTCGGATATGCATGGGGAAGGTGTTATTGGGGAGGTATGCTGGAATAAAAAAGGAAAACTAATTTCTGCATCTTGAATTCTCGTGGAGAACAGTTATAGTTAATGTGGCTATTTTATTTGGCTTTGTGTTTTGCAGTATCCTTTACTTTTACCAGGGCAGGACGAGTTTGTCTATGAGAGCTGCACGCCGCTGAATGGCAGTAGTGGATCTGTGGAGGGCTCTTTTACATTTGTGCCTGGGAGGTATGATCTAATTCACAAGAGAAGTTTCAATCGAGAAAATGAAGTCATTTTATTAGGCATTTGTAGCCAAACTGTGTTTGTTAAGGATTGGCAAGTGTTTGTGTGCCAACCAACCGAAACACCTTGTTTCTTTTTCATTCTGTTGATGCATGATCCGACTGTTTTTATCCTTTGCTTAAGGTTGACCCAGCCAGAAGGAAAACCATTCGACGTCAGGGGGGGGGGGGGGGGGGGGGGGGGGGGGGGGGGGGGGGGGGGGGGGGGGGGGGGGGGGGGGGGGGGGGGGGGGGGGGGGGGGGGGGGGGGGGGGGGGGGGGGGGGGGGGGGGGGGGGGGGGGGGGGGGGGGGGGGGGGGGGGGGGGGGGGGGGGGGGGGGGGGGGGGGGGGGGGGGGGGGGGGGGGGGGGGGGGGGGGGGGGGGGGGGGGGGGGGGGGGGGGGGGGGGGGGGGGGGGGGGGGGGGGGGGGGGGGGGGGGGGGGGGGGGGGGGGGGGGGGGGGGGGGGGGGGGGGGGGGGGGGGGGGGGGGGGGGGGGGGGGGGGGGGGGGGGGGGGGGGGGGGGGGGGGGGGGGGGGGGGGGGGGGGGGGGGGGGGGGGGGGGGGGGGGGGGGGGGGGGGGGGGGGGGGGGGGGGGGGGGGGGGGGGGGGGGGGGGGGGGGGGGGGGGGGGGGGGGGGGGGGGGGGGGGGGGGGGGGGGGGGGGGGGGGGGGGGGGGGGGGGGGGGGGGGGGGGGGGGGGGGGGGGGGGGGGGGGGGGGGGGGGGGGGGGGGGGGGGGGGGGGGGGGGGGGGGGGGGGGGGGGGGGGGGGGGGGGGGGGGGGGGGGGGGGGGGGGGGGGGGGGGGGGGGGGGGGGGGGGGGGGGGGGGGGGGGGGGGGGGGGGGGGGGGGGGGGGGGGGGGGGGGGGGGGGGGGGGGGGGGGGGGGGGGGGGGGGGGGGGGGGGGGGGGGGGGGGGGGGGGGGGGGGGGGGGGGGGGGGGGGGGGGGGGGGGGGGGGGGGGGGGGGGGGGGGGGGGGGGGGGGGGGGGGGGGGGGGGGGGGGGGGGGGGGGGGGGGGGGGGGGGGGGGGGGGGGGGGGGGGGGGGGGGGGGGGGGGGGGGGGGGGGGGGGGGGGGGGGGGGGGGGGGGGGGGGGGGGGGGGGGGGGGGGGGGGGGGGGGGGGGGGGGGGGGGGGGGGGGGGGGGGGGGGGGGGGGGGGGGGGGGGGGGGGGGGGGGGGGGGGGGGGGGGGGGGGGGGGGGGGGGGGGGGGGGGGGGGGGGGGGGGGGGGGGGGGGGGGGGGGGGGGGGGGGGGGGGGGGGGGGGGGGGGGGGGGGGGGGGGGGGGGGGGGGGGGGGGGGGGGGGGGGGGGGGGGGGGGGGGGGGGGGGGGGGGGGGGGGGGGGGGGGGGGGGGGGGGGGGGGGGGGGGGGGGGGGGGGGGGGGGGGGGGGGGGGGGGGGGGGGGGGGGGGGGGGGGGGGGGGGGGGGGGGGGGGGGGGGGGGGGGGGGGGGGGGGGGGGGGGGGGGGGGGGGGGGGGGGGGGGGGGGGGGGGGGGGGGGGGGGGGGGGGGGGGGGGGGGGGGGGGGGGGGGGGGGGGGGGGGGGGGGGGGGGGGGGGGGGGGGGGGGGGGGGGGGGGGGGGGGGGGGGGGGGGGGGGGGGGGGGGGGGGGGGGGGGGGGGGGGGGGGGGGGGGGGGGGGGGGGGGGGGGGGGGGGGGGGGGGGGGGGGGGGGGGGGGGGGGGGGGGGGGGGGGGGGGGGGGGGGGGGGGGGGGGGGGGGGGGGGGGGGGGGGGGGGGGGGGGGGGGGGGGGGGGGGGGGGGGGGGGGGGGGGGGGGGGGGGGGGGGGGGGGGGGGGGGGGGGGGGGGGGGGGGGGGGGGGGGGGGGGGGGGGGGGGGGGGGGGGGGGGGGGGGGGGGGGGGGGGGGGGGGGGGGGGGGGGGGGGGGGGGGGGGGGGGGGGGGGGGGGGGGGGGGGGGGGGGGGGGGGGGGGGGGGGGGGGGGGGGGGGGGGGGGGGGGGGGGGGGGGGGGGGGGGGGGGGGGGGGGGGGGGGGGGGGGGGGGGGGGGGGGGGGGGGGGGGGGGGGGGGGGGGGGGGGGGGGGGGGGGGGGGGGGGGGGGGGGGGGGGGGGGGGGGGGGGGGGGGGGGGGGGGGGGGGGGGGGGGGGGGGGGGGGGGGGGGGGGGGGGGGGGGGGGGGGGGGGGGGGGGGGGGGGGGGGGGGGGGGGGGGGGGGGGGGGGGGGGGGGGGGGGGGGGGGGGGGGGGGGGGGGGGGGGGGGGGGGGGGGGGGGGGGGGGGGGGGGGGGGGGGGGGGGGGGGGGGGGGGGGGGGGGGGGGGGGGGGGGGGGGGGGGGGGGGGGGGGGGGGGGGGGGGGGGGGGGGGGGGGGGGGGGGGGGGGGGGGGGGGGGGGGGGGGGGGGGGGGGGGGGGGGGGGGGGGGGGGGGGGGGGGGGGGGGGGGGGGGGGGGGGGGGGGGGGGGGGGGGGGGGGGGGGGGGGGGGGGGGGGGGGGGGGGGGGGGGGGGGGGGGGGGGGGGGGGGGGGGGGGGGGGGGGGGGGGGGGGGGGGGGGGGGGGGGGGGGGGGGGGGGGGGGGGGGGGGGGGGGGGGGGGGGGGGGGGGGGGGGGGGGGGGGGGGGGGGGGGGGGGGGGGGGGGGGGGGGGGGGGGGGGGGGGGGGGGGGGGGGGGGGGGGGGGGGGGGGGGGGGGGGGGGGGGGGGGGGGGGGGGGGGGGGGGGGGGGGGGGGGGGGGGGGGGGGGGGGGGGGGGGGGGGGGGGGGGGGGGGGGGGGGGGGGGGGGGGGGGGGGGGGGGGGGGGGGGGGGGGGGGGGGGGGGGGGGGGGGGGGGGGGGGGGGGGGGGGGGGGGGGGGGGGGGGGGGGGGGGGGGGGGGGGGGGGGGGGGGGGGGGGGGGGGGGGGGGGGGGGGGGGGGGGGGGGGGGGGGGGGGGGGGGGGGGGGGGGGGGGGGGGGGGGGGGGGGGGGGGGGGGGGGGGGGGGGGGGGGGGGGGGGGGGGGGGGGGGGGGGGGGGGGGGGGGGGGGGGGGGGGGGGGGGGGGGGGGGGGGGGGGGGGGGGGGGGGGGGGGGGGGGGGGGGGGGGGGGGGGGGGGGGGGGGGGGGGGGGGGGGGGGGGGGGGGGGGGGGGGGGGGGGGGGGGGGGGGGGGGGGGGGGGGGGGGGGGGGGGGGGGGGGGGGGGGGGGGGGGGGGGGGGGGGGGGGGGGGGGGGGGGGGGGGGGGGGGGGGGGGGGGGGGGGGGGGGGGGGGGGGGGGGGGGGGGGGGGGGGGGGGGGGGGGGGGGGGGGGGGGGGGGGGGGGGGGGGGGGGGGGGGGGGGGGGGGGGGGGGGGGGGGGGGGGGGGGGGGGGGGGGGGGGGGGGGGGGGGGGGGGGGGGGGGGGGGGGGGGGGGGGGGGGGGGGGGGGGGGGGGGGGGGGGGGGGGGGGGGGGGGGGGGGGGGGGGGGGGGGGGGGGGGGGGGGGGGGGGGGGGGGGGGGGGGGGGGGGGGGGGGGGGGGGGGGGGGGGGGGGGGGGGGGGGGGGGGGGGGGGGGGGGGGGGGGGGGGGGGGGGGGGGGGGGGGGGGGGGGGGGGGGGGGGGGGGGGGGGGGGGGGGGGGGGGGGGGGGGGGGGGGGGGGGGGGGGGGGGGGGGGGGGGGGGGGGGGGGGGGGGGGGGGGGGGGGGGGGGGGGGGGGGGGGGGGGGGGGGGGGGGGGGGGGGGGGGGGGGGGGGGGGGGGGGGGGGGGGGGGGGGGGGGGGGGGGGGGGGGGGGGGGTAACTTGGTTATTGTGTGCAGAGTAGATAGCTCAGAACATTTGGTTCTTCACGCGGCATGCTGGGTTCTGGTTCTAGTAATGGCCAAGAGAAGAAGAGAAAATGATGTTGGCTTCCACCTATACAAGAATAGTGACAGTTTCTTGTACATACTCGGTGCTTAGCTGCTGAGATAAGTTGGAAATCATGCTTCATGCTCTCTTCGCGGTTTTCACATTGTGATTCTTGCAATGCAATTGTGCATCTAAGGAATGAGGATCATTTATGAGCCTGCTGTGGAGATTTTCTCGACAACCGAAGAGAAGAGCGTTGTAACAAGAGGAAGGGAGAAAGAAATATCACCAAAGGAAGATGGTATGGCAACTGGTATCTGATTTAAGGATGGTATAAGGCTGTTAGGGGGAGATTTCAGATCAAATTTCCTTGGCATGTTATTCAGAAGAAGTACCTCAAATCTATTCCAGGCGGTATTTGAGAAGCTAATGTATGTAGTCATGTAGAGCCGTTTGTACTTCGATACTTCTTTTGTTGAACCTATATTTGAAACTATATTCTAGTGATACTTATGTTGCATCAAAACCTGATTCTAGAGTTCTTTGGAAGGCATCCTGGTTATAGGAAGATTGTAGATTAACATGAATAAGATATAGAAAGACAATACACAGGTATTATACTGATGTGACAGACGTCCTCTTCCTATCTGCTTATGTTGCTGTCAGGTGCAGTGAAGCACGCACGTCTATCCGATGGACCACTCACACTGCATATACAAGGGGTAAAGATCAACTTTGCATTACAAGTAGTACTGAACTAACAGTGCAGTGGTGATGAACCATAGGGGAAACATTACAAACGAACATCAGTGTAGGATTACGGATGACCTACTGAAACAGCACGGTCACGAACAGCAGCGCGTCGATCGCATCAGTGTTTAAACCACGCAAACCCGGACATGACAGCCAAAGAACCATTTCTTGCAGCAACTCACCCGTGGTAACGGCTGTCATTCTCTACCCTGCTGTTTTCACTGACAAAAGAGGAGTTCCTTTGAACAATTCCCTCATGTTTCACCTCAACAAGGAAAGGAACAACCAACCTCACATCACATATGAACAGACAAGCTCCACCTGCTACAGATTCCTTTAGGGCCACAGCCAGGAACCGGAAGAAGGTCGGCGCACAACAACCATTTGCGTCCTTTAGTTAACATTACATCGACAAGATCAACTCCACGCAGAGCAACTTTGCTACAGCAGACAGAGTATTCGGTGTTTCTACCAAGATACTACACTGTTATTAGGTGCACATACTACGCTCAGAAGATGTAGTCGGGTACTTCCAGAGGGAATGGAGCCACCGTGGGGGGGGGGGGGGGGGGGGGGGGGGGGGGGGGGGGGGGGGGGGGGGGGGGGGGGGGGGGGGGGGGGGGGGGGGGGGGGGGGGGGGGGGGGGGGGGGGGGGGGGGGGGGGGGGGGGGGGGGGGGGGGGGGGGGGGGGGGGGGGGGGGGGGGGGGGGGGGGGGGGGGGGGGGGGGGGGGGGGGGGGGGGGGGGGGGGGGGGGGGGGGGGGGGGGGGGGGGGGGGGGGGGGGGGGGGGGGGGGGGGGGGGGGGGGGGGGGGGGGGGGGGGGGGGGGGGGGGGGGGGGGGGGGGGGGGGGGGGGGGGGGGGGGGGGGGGGGGGGGGGGGGGGGGGGGGGGGGGGGGGGGGGGGGGGGGGGGGGGGGGGGGGGGGGGGGGGGGGGGGGGGGGGGGGGGGGGGGGGGGGGGGGGGGGGGGGGGGGGGGGGGGGGGGGGGGGGGGGGGGGGGGGGGGGGGGGGGGGGGGGGGGGGGGGGGGGGGGGGGGGGGGGGGGGGGGGGGGGGGGGGGGGGGGGGGGGGGGGGGGGGGGGGGGGGGGGGGGGGGGGGGGGGGGGGGGGGGGGGGGGGGGGGGGGGGGGGGGGGGGGGGGGGGGGGGGGGGGGGGGGGGGGGGGGGGGGGGGGGGGGGGGGGGGGGGGGGGGGGGGGGGGGGGGGGGGGGGGGGGGGGGGGGGGGGGGGGGGGGGGGGGGGGGGGGGGGGGGGGGGGGGGGGGGGGGGGGGGGGGGGGGGGGGGGGGGGGGGGGGGGGGGGGGGGGGGGGGGGGGGGGGGGGGGGGGGGGGGGGGGGGGGGGGGGGGGGGGGGGGGGGGGGGGGGGGGGGGGGGGGGGGGGGGGGGGGGGGGGGGGGGGGGGGGGGGGGGGGGGGGGGGGGGGGGGGGGGGGGGGGGGGGGGGGGGGGGGGGGGGGGGGGGGGGGGGGGGGGGGGGGGGGGGGGGGGGGGGGGGGGGGGGGGGGGGGGGGGGGGGGGGGGGGGGGGGGGGGGGGGGGGGGGGGGGGGGGGGGGGGGGGGGGGGGGGGGGGGGGGGGGGGGGGGGGGGGGGGGGGGGGGGGGGGGGGGGGGGGGGGGGGGGGGGGGGGGGGGGGGGGGGGGGGGGGGGGGGGGGGGGGGGGGGGGGGGGGGGGGGGGGGGGGGGGGGGGGGGGGGGGGGGGGGGGGGGGGGGGGTGACGTCGAATGGTTTTCCTTCTGGCTGGGTCAACCTTAAGCAAAGGATAAAAACAGTCGGATCATGCATCAACAGAATGAAAAAGAAACAAGGTGTTTCGGTTGGTTGGCACACAAACACTTGCCAATCCTTAACAAACACAGTTTGGCTACAAATGCCTAATAAAATGACTTCATTTTCTCGATTGAAACTTCTCTTGTGAATTAGATCATACCTCCCAGGCACAAATGTAAAAGAGCCCTCCACAGATCCACTACTGCCATTCAGCGGCGTGCAGCTCTCATAGACAAACTCGTCCTGCCCTGGTAAAAGTAAAGGATACTGCAAAACACAAAGCCAAATAAAATAGCCACATTAACTATAACTGTTCTCCACGAGAATTCAAGATGCAGAAATTAGTTTTCCTTTTTTATTCCAGCATACCTCCCCAATAACACCTTCCCCATGCATATCCGAAACAATCGTGTCTTTACATCGGATGATCCAGTGGCGTGAGTGAAGCTGGCAGGAAGAAAAGTAAACCCCACCTAGCATGCATGCCTCAGGAACTGACAGGCGGATGGAATAGCTGTACAGATGTGTGCCCACATGCCCCCGACGAGGATGTTCTGGCACAAAGACAGCAGATGCACGTACCTATAACCATCAGAAATGTCAGCCCAATGCTCCAATGAGACCATATAGAATGTCTACTGCATGTCATGAAAAATCGCTCACGGAAGCAATCAAGTGGGATGAAATGTTGCAAGTGATGAATAAGAACAGTCAACCAAGTGTTGGAAACAAGATATGCCATTTAGACTTCAAGCTTAATAAAATGATGATGCCATATTTAGGAAGTCACGATTTATCACCTTTACACCATTTGTCACTGCTGACGAACACAATGGGGATGCTTCTGGATATAAGCAGATATACCTCGACGTCCTAAGCGGGCGGATCTTGATCATGCCATTCTGTAAGCGCCTAAGGTGCTCTTCCAACCACAAAAGTAATCCATCTTGGGGCATATCACTATTAGTTAGCTTTATCAATGATTTTGGCACGCATGGCATCATTTCTCCAGCTGATAAGTTGGCAGTGCCAACGTAAAGTTCACCACTTGAACAATTGAGAAGAAACGATTTAGGATGATACCATGAACTTGCCACTAATGCAAGGTTGGGCCCAATGGGAAGACCTTGCTCCTCCAAGTGGAGATTAAATTCTTTTGTCTCTTCGACCATTTGCTCAAGAGATGACAAGTGCACATTTACATTGTAATTATAAAACACATAGCCTCCTATTATGCCAAGAGGAGCCATGCGTATATCCTCGTTTTTACTGAAAGGCAGTTGACCATTGCAAAAGCGGTACAATAGCTTTGTGGGCATAGGAAGCTTGAAACCAAGATCATCTTCTGCTGATCTTATCTGAGCTTCAGAAGCACCTTTACTCAAAGTTCTGAGTGCTTCAGGAAAGTTTTCAGAAATCCATCCTTTTAATGAGCTCCAAAAAAGTTTCACTCTCTTTATCTACAAAAAATATTTGCTAGGAGTTGCTTTCATGATGTTGATCTCACATTCTGGGGGGGGGGGGGGGGGGGGGGGGGGGGGGGGGGGGGGGGGGGGGGGGGGGGGGGGGGGGGGGGGGGGGGGGGGGGGGGGGGGGGGGGGGGGGGGGGGGGGGGGGGGGGGGGGGGGGGGGGGGGGGGGGGGGGGGGGGGGGGGGGGGGGGGGGGGGGGGGGGGGGGGGGGGGGGGGGGGGGGGGGGGGGGGGGGGGGGGGGGGGGGGGGGGGGGGGGGGGGGGGGGGGGGGGGGGGGGGGGGGGGGGGGGGGGGGGGGGGGGGGGGGGGGGGGGGGGGGGGGGGGGGGGGGGGGGGGGGGGGGGGGGGGGGGGGGGGGGGGGGGGGGGGGGGGGGGGGGGGGGGGGGGGGGGGGGGGGGGGGGGGGGGGGGGGGGGGGGGGGGGGGGGGGGGGGGGGGGGGGGGGGGGGGGGGGGGGGGGGGGGGGGGGGGGGGGGGGGGGGGGGGGGGGGGGGGGGGGGGGGGGGGGGGGGGGGGGGGGGGGGGGGGGGGGGGGGGGGGGGGGGGGGGGGGGGGGGGGGGGGGGGGGGGGGGGGGGGGGGGGGGGGGGGGGGGGGGGGGGGGGGGGGGGGGGGGGGGGGGGGGGGGGGGGGGGGGGGGGGGGGGGGGGGGGGGGGGGGGGGGGGGGGGGGGGGGGGGGGGGGGGGGGGGGGGGGGGGGGGGGGGGGGGGGGGGGGGGGGGGGGGGGGGGGGGGGGGGGGGGGGGGGGGGGGGGGGGGGGGGGGGGGGGGGGGGGGGGGGGGGGGGGGGGGGGGGGGGGGGGGGGGGGGGGGGGGGGGGGGGGGGGGGGGGGGGGGGGGGGGGGGGGGGGGGGGGGGGGGGGGGGGGGGGGGGGGGGGGGGGGGGGGGGGGGGGGGGGGGGGGGGGGGGGGGGGGGGGGGGGGGGGGGGGGGGGGGGGGGGGGGGGGGGGGGGGGGGGGGGGGGGGGGGGGGGGGGGGGGGGGGGGGGGGGGGGGGGGGGGGGGGGGGGGGGGGGGGGGGGGGGGGGGGGGGGGGGGGGGGGGGGGGGGGGGGGGGGGGGGGGGGGGGGGGGGGGGGGGGGGGGGGGGGGGGGGGGGGGGGGGGGGGGGGGGGGGGGGGGGGGGGGGGGGGGGGGGGGGGGGGGGGGGGGGGGGGGGGGGGGGGGGGGGGGGGGGGGGGGGGGGGGGGGGGGGGGGGGGGGGGGGGGGGGGGGGGGGGGGGGGGGGGGGGGGGGGGGGGGGGGGGGGGGGGGGGGGGGGGGGGGGGGGGGGGGGGGGGGGGGGGGGGGGGGGGGGGGGGGGGGGGGGGGGGGGGGGGGGGGGGGGGGGGGGGGGGGGGGGGGGGGGGGGGGGGGGGGGGGGGGGGGGGGGGGGGGGGGGGGGGGGGGGGGGGGGGGGGGGGGGGGGGGGGGGGGGGGGGGGGGGGGGGGGGGGGGGGGGGGGGGGGGGGGGGGGGGGGGGGGGGGGGGGGGGGGGGGGGGGGGGGGGGGGGGGGGGGGGGGGGGGGGGGGGGGGGGGGGGGGGGGGGGGGGGGGGGGGGGGGGGGGGGGGGGGGGGGGGGGGGGGGGGGGGGGGGGGGGGGGGGGGGGGGGGGGGGGGGGGGGGGGGGGGGGGGGGGGGGGGGGGGGGGGGGGGGGGGGGGGGGGGGGGGGGGGGGGGGGGGGGGGGGGGGGGGGGGGGGGGGGGGGGGGGGGGGGGGGGGGGGGGGGGGGGGGGGGGGGGGGGGGGGGGGGGGGGGGGGGGGGGGGGGGGGGGGGGGGGGGGGGGGGGGGGGGGGGGGGGGGGGGGGGGGGGGGGGGGGGGGGGGGGGGGGGGGGGGGGGGGGGGGGGGGGGGGGGGGGGGGGGGGGGGGGGGGGGGGGGGGGGGGGGGGGGGGGGGGGGGGGGGGGGGGGGGGGGGGGGGGGGGGGGGGGGGGGGGGGGGGGGGGGGGGGGGGGGGGGGGGGGGGGGGGGGGGGGGGGGGGGGGGGGGGGGGGGGGGGGGGGGGGGGGGGGGGGGGGGGGGGGGGGGGGGGGGGGGGGGGGGGGGGGGGGGGGGGGGGGGGGGGGGGGGGGGGGGGGGGGGGGGGGGGGGGGGGGGGGGGGGGGGGGGGGGGGGGGGGGGGGGGGGGGGGGGGGGGGGGGGGGGGGGGGGGGGGGGGGGGGGGGGGGGGGGGGGGGGGGGGGGGGGGGGGGGGGGGGGGGGGGGGGGGGGGGGGGGGGGGGGGGGGGGGGGGGGGGGGGGGGGGGGGGGGGGGGGGGGGGGGGGGGGGGGGGGGGGGGGGGGGGGGGGGGGGGGGGGGGGGGGGGGGGGGGGGGGGGGGGGGGGGGGGGGGGGGGGGGGGGGGGGGGGGGGGGGGGGGGGGGGGGGGGGGGGGGGGGGGGGGGGGGGGGGGGGGGGGGGGGGGGGGGGGGGGGGGGGGGGGGGGGGGGGGGGGGGGGGGGGGGGGGGGGGGGGGGGGGGGGGGGGGGGGGGGGGGGGGGGGGGGGGGGGGGGGGGGGGGGGGGGGGGGGGGGGGGGGGGGGGGGGGGGGGGGGGGGGGGGGGGGGGGGGGGGGGGGGGGGGGGGGGGGGGGGGGGGGGGGGGGGGGGGGGGGGGGGGGGGGGGGGGGGGGGGGGGGGGGGGGGGGGGGGGGGGGGGGGGGGGGGGGGGGGGGGGGGGGGGGGGGGGGGGGGGGGGGGGGGGGGGGGGGGGGGGGGGGGGGGGGGGGGGGGGGGGGGGGGGGGGGGGGGGGGGGGGGGGGGGGGGGGGGGGGGGGGGGGGGGGGGGGGGGGGGGGGGGGGGGGGGGGGGGGGGGGGGGGGGGGGGGGGGGGGGGGGGGGGGGGGGGGGGGGGGGGGGGGGGGGGGGGGGGGGGGGGGGGGGGGGGGGGGGGGGGGGGGGGGGGGGGGGGGGGGGGGGGGGGGGGGGGGGGGGGGGGGGGGGGGGGGGGGGGGGGGGGGGGGGGGGGGGGGGGGGGGGGGGGGGGGGGGGGGGGGGGGGGGGGGGGGGGGGGGGGGGGGGGGGGGGGGGGGGGGGGGGGGGGGGGGGGGGGGGGGGGGGGGGGGGGGGGGGGGGGGGGGGGGGGGGGGGGAGATGTGATGCTCACTTGTGGGCCTACTATTTTTTTGAGAATTATAGTCAGTGGCGCATACGGAAGGCTTGTGGGCCTACTAAGGCGTATGGAAGGCTTTGTAAACTTATAGTCAACACACGATTCTAGCAGCAGTGGCCATTGCATGTCCATCCAACGGCTGTAGTGCTTCTTTAATCTCGGATATTCTTGCTTCAGGCACCCAAACCACCGTCGGTGGTACCGCCTCTCGTGGCCGGCTGTACTGCCGCGCAGGCTTCATCGGCCCAGTCTAGTCCCAAACGCCGTCCAGGCCTTTCCTCTACTCACCAACACCTCATGTTCTTCACCGGCGACGGCAGCCTCACACCGCAGCCGAACCAGTGAACCCTCGTATTTCCCTCCGCATGGGCATCCACTGCTGTATCTTCGCCGGCTCCGGGTCATTCCCTTCGTAATACTCGCCATCGTTCACTGCGTTGATTCTCTCGGCGCGCTGTGGTCAACTTTTTCAACAAACGACAGCCATCGGGGACACAGATCTAGTGCCTTGCCC
>JAAAWM010008235.1:0-12738 GCA_036873465.1 Thinopyrum obtusiflorum
AGATCAACTTGAATTCGAGACCCCCCTCTTGGGCGGCCCCATCAAGACCTCCTTCTAGGAGAAGAACCGGTTACTTGTATTGTCCATTGTTGACCTTGGATCATCGTGTATCTGTTTGTGTTTCGGTGATCTAGCACATGTGTGATCTGTTTCTTGTTGGTTGAGTGTTTCTCTTGTGTTTCCCCTCGTTTTCCCCCTCGTGTTCTTCATGTTCCTCGTAGGGATCTGCTCCTTTCGTGAAAGATCGGCCATCTAGGGTTCCACCCTACATCATCTTGGTATCATGAGCAAGGTTGATCACGATTTCGGAGCCCCCTCTTCGTTTTTCTAGCTTGATTTTGTTGTTTTTCGTCCTAATCCAAAAATCCCCACAAAAATAGCCCCAAAAAATTTTCTTGTGTTTTGTGAGTTTTGATGATGTTTTGTTGGTTTTGATCCGTGAATTTGCTGCGTTGCAAGTAGATCTAGCCTTCCCCCACCATCTCCACCTCGAAATCCCTCCCAAATCCCCAGATTCCCCCCAAAATCACCTCCCGGATCTAAAATCTCACACTCACCCCGAACACCGGACGACCGTCACATCACCGGACGTCCGGCGACCCAGGAAGCACCGGACGTCCGACGTTACCGGACGACCGGCGACCGGACATCCGTTCGCGCCCGGACGACCGCTACTTCCACAACATCATCCGCTACGCCACCTCCAACTTCCGCAAAACCGTCCCAATATCCCTTGGGGGGGGGGGGGGGGGGGGGGGGGGGGGGGGGGGGGGGGGGGGGGGGATCCCAATATCCCTACCCACACCACCACCTAACCGCCACCTACTCCGACGATTTTGGTCGCCTTTGGTTTTGAGAATTTGAGTTGCGGTACCGTATCCTTTTGTGTTTCGGCTATCTAGGTACGGTTCGACATCTACATCACCGCCGCTCATTTTCGCCACGGACGCGTCATCAACACCGGTCATCAACAACGACCACCTCGACTACGACTTGGTATTCGTGCCACCATTTTGACACCATACCGGAAGCAAGACCGGTAACCTCATCTTGGTATTGGACATATCACTCTTGCCATTACATTGATAGCCATCATAGCCTTACTCCTTTGCGTTGCTTACCCATCGAGACTAGCCATTGAGTATTGCCGGCAACAAGACTTGTGCACATTAGTGATCATACTTCCCATAGCATACATACATCATTGTTGCCTATATTGGTATCATTTCTTGTGTCACAAAGTTGTCATCGCATACTCACTTGCTATATTGGTTCGTCAAGCATTGCATGAGAAAAGCGCTCACACATCAAAGAGCCAAACAAGCTTTTAAGCAAAAGAGGAAGGATAAGCAGGGTAAGCAAAGAGCTTTTAAGCAAGAACCATAGCATCATACAACATTAAGATTGTCATACTCGATCATCTTGGATCATATCATAACAACACCTTGCATACAAAGTTTCGGGATAGAAGTCGTTACATTTTTGCTAAGTAGGGGGGGGGGGGGGGGGGGGGGGGGGGGGGGGGGGGGGGGGGGGGGGGGGGGGGGGGGGGGGGGGGGGGGGGGGGGGGGGGGGGGGGGGGGGGGGGGGGGGGGGGGGGGGGGGGGGGGGGGGGGGGGGGGGGGGGGGGGGGGGGGGGGGGGGGGGGGGGGGGGGGGGGGGGGGGGGGGGGGGGGGGGGGGGGGGGGGGGGGGGGGGGGGGGGGGGGGGGGGGGGGGGGGGGGGGGGGGGGGGGGGGGGGGGGGGGGGGGGGGGGGGGGGGGGGGGGGGGGGGGGGGGGGGGGGGGGGGGGGGGGGGGGGGGGGGGGGGGGGGGGGGGGGGGGGGGGGGGGGGGGGGGGGGGGGGGGGGGGGGGGGGGGGGGGGGGGGGGGGGGGGGGGGGGGGGGGGGGGGGGGGGGGGGGGGGGGGGGGGGGGGGGGGGGGGGGGGGGGGGGGGGGGGGGGGGGGGGGGGGGGGGGGGGGGGGGGGGGGGGGGGGGGGGGGGGGGGGGGGGGGGGGGGGGGGGGGGGGGGGGGGGGGGGGGGGGGGGGGGGGGGGGGGGGGGGGGGGGGGGGGGGGGGGGGGGGGGGGGGGGGGGGGGGGGGGGGGGGGGGGGGGGGGGGGGGGGGGGGGGGGGGGGGGGGGGGGGGGGGGGGGGGGGGGGGGGGGGGGGGGGGGGGGGGGGGGGGGGGGGGGGGGGGGGGGGGGGGGGGGGGGGGGGGGGGGGGGGGGGGGGGGGGGGGGGGGGGGGGGGGGGGGGGGGGGGGGGGGGGGGGGGGGGGGGGGGGGGGGGGGGGGGGGGGGGGGGGGGGGGGGGGGGGGGGGGGGGGGGGGGGGGGGGGGGGGGGGGCGGCAATGCCAACGTCAACACGAACAAGAGGAGCGAGCGCGACAACATCAAGATGCACAAGACGCCGAGGCGGAACGCCAAGAACAACAACTACGTGAAGCTCAAGCACTTGAAGTGCAACATGCCCTTCATCAATCAAGTCGTGCCGTAGCCGACCGAGGCCGACAAGCTCGACTACATCAAGAAGCACTTCGAGATGAAGCTCAAGAAAGAATTTTCGGGGGGTCAAGATAGACAAGCGCCTCGTCAAGATAGACAAACTCCCCCTCAAGCGAGACAAGAACATCAAGTTCATCAAGAGCTTGACAACAATGGGAATCCTCCACGACAAGAGCAACACGAGGTTGACAACCATCCACGTCAAGAGCACCACGAGTTGAACAATCATCTACAACATGGGCGTCATCGTCCCCGACCCCAACACAATGAAGAGCAACGCTACAACAAGCTAAAGTTCACCATGCCCAAGTTCAATGGAAGCAATGACCCCGAAGAGTACATCTCATGGGCATTGAAGGTTGACAAAATCTTCCGCTTGCACAACTACGAAGAAGATAAGAAGATCGCAATGGCATCCCTTCAATTCCAAGACTACGTCCTCATTTGGTGGGAACAAGTCATTGAGCGCCGCGAGGCAAGAGGTGAACCACCCATCACTACTTGGTCACAAATGAAGGATGTTATGAGACCACGCTTCGTGCCTACCTACTACAACCGCGACCTCTTCAAGAAACTCCAACAACTCAAGGGGGGGGGGGGGGGGGGGGGGGGGGGGGGGGGGGGGGGGGGGGGGGGGGGGGGGGGGGGGGGGGGGGGGGGGGGGGGGGGGGGGGGGGGGGGGGGGGGGGGGGGGGGGGGGGGGGGGGGGGGGGGGGGGGGGGCTTCAGGCGCCGGATGTCCGGTCCCGGCCAGTCGTCCGGTGGCTGGGACTTTTCCTTCAGCCCTCCTTCTTCTCCGTCTTCTCGTCCATCTTCCTCTTCTTCTTATCCTTGCTACTTAGCTTCTCCATTGTACCTGAGTATGCACAAAGTATCCATATGAGGTAGTAGCCATGATTCATGTGCATCGAAGTGGAATTGTGAGAGGAGAGATGTCACCTCGGTTTCAAGAGCTCTTGCACGTGATCGAGTCATGGGTCCACTAGGCACTTGATGAGACGATGGTAGGTCCATGGGGATGACCTTGGGATGCTCCGCATCAACTTCGGTCAAGGTACATTTGTAAAAACTCGTTGTTCTCTTTCTACGACTCACATTTGTCTTGGAATGATGGATAGTAATAGGGGCTAAGGTGTCCCATCTTTCGATGAGATAGTGGCTATCGTTTTAGAGGAAGTCGACTTTGACGATCCGACTATGAACGTGCGAGGACATCGTGCCTTAGCAATCGCTAAACCAACTCTGAGGGGTTATTGAACACGGCGGAGCACGATCAACCTGACCACGAGGGCCCGTTTCCTGCGAGTAAACGAAGAACAAGCAAGAAACTGAGATTGCAATCTAGATATTGCAAATATAAGATGAAAGCTTTATTGATCAAGGTGGGGTTCTATGACGTCTTGGTCTGGTCGTTGGACACAAACTAAGTAAGTGAAGTTGTAGCTATGGAGAACTTTTAATCTAAACAAAACCCAAAGTCTAAACGATGCCCTAAGGGCTGTATATATGGAGGAAGAGGGGGGAATTTCGTGGCCCTTGGAGGAGGGGTCCGAAACCAACCCTAACTCTTGTTTCCCCACACATACGGACTCTAAAAACAGCCTATACTTAAGTATTTTGAAAATACATGGGCCTGGCCCAATAATAAGGTGACGCAGCACCTAAAATAGCTTCTGGACGAAATTTATGAAGTGGCATCTTGTGTATTTCGTCCAAGGCTTCATGCACTCCTTATGGTGGCTTCAAAGTCCTGAAATCATCACTTGTAACTCCGTTCTGGATCCCCTTGCGCATGCCATCATCTCCACGCTTCAACTTGTTGAAAGGTTCATCTTTCTTGTCCAAGCTAGGCCCTTCATTTGTAAGCAAGACAAATGTATCCAATTTAGGCACCATCATATTCTCATGAACATTAGAATCGTTACCAAGAAACGAAAGTACCTGATAATTCAATTGGCGTGTGCGAGCTCTAGTAATTGGTCCAGTATGTATAGCAGCGGGGGCTGTGGGTGTAACAATGGTATTGATGTCCTCATCAGCTTCCTCTTGGTTACGGGCTTGTTGGCCTCGGTCGGCAACGGCTCGACTCGAATCACGTAGAGCTTGTTGCGCCTCAAGAGCTTGAGCGTCACGGAGTTGTTGTTCTTGACGTTATGTCTTGGCATCTTGTGCAAGTTCCTGGAGACGCGCACGTTCTTCCTCTTCATGTTGGCGTTGTTGTTGCAGTTCTCGAGCTAGCGCAAAGGCTTCTTCGGTTTGACATCGTCGATTTTCTTGCGAGTCGGTGTCTCGAAGTGGATTGAGGTTTGCTTGACGCTAGTTGTGCGCGGCACGTCGAAGAGTGTTTGAAGACGGTGTACTTGAGCCGGAGAGGGTAAAGTCGGAATGGCGACTTGAACGGCTCCTTCTTGAAGTGGAAGAAGAGTGGTTGAGCAACAAAGGGGGGGGGGGGGGGGGGGGGGGGGGGGGGGGGGGGGGGGGGGGGGGGGGGGGGGGGGGGGGGGGGGGGGGGGGGGGGGGGGGGGGGGGGGGGGGGGGGGGGGGGGGGGGGGGGGGGGGGGGGGGGGGGGGGGGGGGGGGGGGGGGGGGGGGGGGGGGGGGGGGGGGGGGGGGGGGGGGGGGGGGGGGGGGGGGGGGGGGGGGGGGGGGGGGGGGGGGGGGGGGGGGGGGGGGGGGGGGGGGGGGGGGGGGGGGGGGGGGGGGGGGGGGGGGGGGGGGGGGGGGGGGGGGGGGGGGGGGGGGGGGGGGGGGGGGGGGGGGGGGGGGGGGGGGGGGGGGGGGGGGGGGGGGGGGGGGGGGGGGGGGGGGGGGGGGGGGGGGTCGAAGTATTCCCTTGTACGTTGCTCGGAAAGTCGCAAGTCGGCGGCAAGGTTGTCGATCCGTTCACTCATAGCTTGTTGCTCTTGATGCAAATCACGTTGTGCACCAAAGAGGTGACTCTTAATGACGAAGGAGTTCATGTCGTCGTCTTGCTCCATGAAGAGTGGGTTGGTAGAAGTACTTGGCCTATATGATGAGGACATCAATACCATTGTTACACCCACAGCCCCTGCTTCTATACATACTGGACCAATTACTAGAGCTCGCGCACGCCAATTGAATTATCAGGTACTTTCGTTTCTTGGTAACGATTCTAATGTAAATGAGAATATGATGCTGCCTAAATTGGATACATTTGTCTTGCTTACAAATGAAGGGCCTAGCTTGGACAAGAAATATGAACCTTGGAACAAGTTCAAGCGTGGAGATGATGGCATGCGCAAGGGGATCCAGAACGGAGTTACAAGTGATGATTTCAGGACTTTGAAGCCACCATAAGGAGTGCATGAAGCCTTGGACGAAATATACAAGATGCCACTTCATAAATTTCATCCAGAGGCTACTTTAGGTGCTGCGTCACCTTATTATTGGGCCAGGCCCATGTATTTTCGAAATACTTAAGTATAGGCTGTTTTTAGAGTCCGTATGTGTGGGGAAAAAAGAGTTAGGGTTGGTTTCGGACCCCTCCTCCAAGGGCCACGAAATTCCCCCCTCTTCCTCTATATATACAGCCCTTAGGGCATCGTTTAGACTTTGGGTTTTGTTTAGATTAAAAGTTCGCCGTAGCTGCAACTTCGCGTACTTCGTTTGTGTTCAACGACCAGACCAAGACGTCACAGAACCCCACCTTGATCAATAAAGCTTTCATCTTATATTCGCAATATCCAGATTGCAATCTCAGTTTCTTGCTTGTTCTTCGTTTGCTCGTAGGACACAGGCCCTCGTGGTCAGGTTGATCGTGCTCCGGCGTGGTCAATAACCCCTCGGAGTTGGTTTAGCGATTGCTAAGGCGCGACGTCCTCGCACGTTCATAGTCGGATCGTCAAAGTCGACTTCCTCTAAAACGATAACCACTATCTCATCGAAAGATGGGACACCTTAGCCCCTATCAAGTGGTATCAGATTTCCAGGTTGCTCGATGAGATTTTATAGTTTTTCATAGTTTAGGTCGAGTCTGTTCTTCATACCTATAGTCCACGAAAAAGCCAAAAAAATTTGGGTTAGGTCATCATATCCGAACCAATCTGAGCCTTTGCATAGTATTTTTAGAGTTTTGCTTTGTTGAATTTGCGGTTGCATCGTCATGTCGAGTTGCTGGTCTTAGCGTCTAGTCCCTTAGAGTTTCCAGTTCTGTTCACAGGTTGTCACGCCGTCGCTGCACCATCGTCATCATCATTACCATATACCACCACCCCACCATATACATCACAGCTGCCATATACAACCACCAATCTGAGTCCACATATACCATCGCCATATACCACCACCAATCCGAGTCCAGATATACCCCCCCCCCCCCCCCCCCCCCCCCCCCCCCCCCCCCCCCCCCCCCCCCCCCCCCCCCCCCCCCCCCCCCCCCCCCCCCCCCCCCCCCCCCCCCCCCCCCCCCCCCCCCCCCCCCCCCCCCCCCCCCCCCCCCCCCCCCCCCCCCCCCCCCCCCCCCCCCCCCCCCCCCCCCCCCCCCCCCCCCCCCCCCCCCCCCCCCCCCCCCCCCCCCCCCCCCCCCCCCCCCCCCCCCCCCCCCCCCCCCCCCCCCCCCCCCCCCCCCCCCCCCCCCCCCCCCCCCCCCCCCCCCCCCCCCCCCCCCCCCCCCCCCCCCCCCCCCCCCCCCCCCCCCCCCCCCCCCCCCCCCCCCCCCCCCCCCCCCCCCCCCCCCCCCCCCCCCCCCCCCCCCCCCCCCCCCCCCCCCCCCCCCCCCCCCCCCCCCCCCCCCCCCCCCCCCCCCCCCCCCCCCCCCCCCCCCCCCCCCCCCCCCCCCCCCCCCCCCCCCCCCCCCCCCCCCCCCCCCCCCCCCCCCCCCCCCCCCCCCCCCCCCCCCCCCCCCCCCCCCCCCCCCCCCCCCCCCCCCCCCCCCCCCCCCCCCCCCCCCCCCCCCCCCCCCCCCCCCCCCCCCCCCCCCCCCCCCCCCCCCCCCCCCCCCCCCCCCCCCCCCCCCCCCCCCCCCCCCCCCCCCCCCCCCCCCCCCCCCCCCCCCCCCCCCCCCCCCCCCCCCCCCCCCCCCCCCCCCCCCCCCCCCCCCCCCCCCCCCCCCCCCCCCCCCCCCCCCCCCCCCCCCCCCCCCCCCCCCCCCCCCCCCCCCCCCCCCCCCCCCCCCCCCCCCCCCCCCCCCCCCCCCCCCCCCCCCCCCCCCCCCCCCCCCCCCCCCCCCCCCCCCCCCCCCCCCCCCCCCCCCCCCCCCCCCCCCCCCCCCCCCCCCCCCCCCCCCCCCCCCCCCCCCCCCCCCCCCCCCCCCCCCCCCCCCCCCCCCCCCCCCCCCCCCCCCCCCCCCCCCCCCCCCCCCCCCCCCCCCCCCCCCCCCCCCCCCCCCCCCCCCCCCCCCCCCCCCCCCCCCCCCCCCCCCCCCCCCCCCCCCCCAACTACCACTTCTAGGGGATCATCTCCGGCCCAAGCGCGTTCATCATTCACGGGTCCCATCTCTTTGAATGGGCGAATAAAGGAGATCTCTAAAATCTTTGCAGGTAATCAGGTTTGTTTCCATTGTAAGATTTTAGATCATAGTATTTGATATTACACATACTCAATATTTCGAACAACAAAGTTATGCAACGAAAATTAGTCAGTACAACAAGAAAAAGGAAGCAAGATAAACATCAATGATGAGATTCACCAACTATTAGAGACATTAAAGAGGTGTGCTGGAAGAGACATGAATGCTAAGTAACTGTACAAAAAAACAAACTTTGTCAGCAAAATCTTTGAGTTTTTTCATCAAATGTACTACTCCGTTTGTTGATATCATTGAAGGCCTTCAATCGTTAAGAAAAGCAGATGATCTCTTCCCTTTCTTCGACAGAAATGATGGTTAAAGGTAAATGTTCTTGCTCCACAAAACATGAATGAATTACACACGAAAAGAAAAAATGAACAGTCCATATACATGAACCATTTTCTGAATCTTGGCGCAGGTCGACGACACAAGATCTGCGTGCCCCCGCCCCTGCGTGCTACAAATCCTCTCCCGTCCGAAACTTGAATTTTTTCGCAGAACCATGGCGAGTCAGAGTTGTTTCCTGAACATCCCGAAATTGTACATTTGATTTCCTTGTGTTTTCATCTGTGGATAGCAACCATGCGACCTTTCAAGTTTCAATCTTTTTTGCGATCCTACAAAATAGGACCGAGTTCCACTACCAATGGATAACGGAACAAAACAGAAAACAACATGCAGGTGCAAAGCTCCATCCAACATTTTTTTTAAACTTACATCACAACTATCGCCTACTAAGGGTGGTCAGCAAACAAGCTGAAACAGATTACTACTAAGAAGATTATCCAGCAACATCCCATAAGCAAAAGTCTGGATGAAAAAGTTTGTTCCCAAAAGCATAGAAACAAACTTCTACACTTAAAAGAGCATAGTAAGCATGTTGTCTCAATCTTCATTCGTCTCCCGTGTTGCATCCCTCGCTTCTTCATCATTGTCATTGTTAGCATCTCCAGAGATCAACAAAACAACTCCTCACTCCCTTCTTCCATCATCATGATGTTCCAAAGCAATCCTTTGTAGAGCAGCACGACCTTGCTCCAGCATTGCATGATCTTCATCACTTTGCAGAGTTGTCCAATATTTCATGAAAGAGACAACATAACAGATAATTTTTTTTATAGGAGAATATGGCAGTCGACGGGATTGGGCCGGAGTTTTCCAGAGATCACCAGACACGCGAAGAAAGATCGGCCTCTTTGATTCGCAGGATTTTGAAAACGTAGGAATAAGAAAAGTGTAGGGTTGGAGTGGCATGCACACTTGAATCCTATAGGATTAGCAAAGAGTGTTTGATGGAATAGGAAAAACAAAGGAATTATAAAAAAAGGTTGGAGTGGATGTTAGATTTCCTATGAAATGTAGTACAAAAATTTTCATAGAAAAAATTCCTACGGGATCCAATCCTATGAATCAAATGACCAACACAGAAAAAATTTCTAGGGCCCCCCCCCCCCCCCCCCCCCCCCCCCCCCCCCCCCCCCCCCCCCCCCCCCCCCCCCCCCCCCCCCCCCCCCCCCCCCCCCCCCCCCCCCCCCCCCCCCCCCCCCCCCCCCCCCCCCCCCCCCCCCCCCCCCCCCCCCCCCCCCCCCCCCCCCCCCCCCCCCCCCCCCCCCCCCCCCCCCCCCCCCCCCCCCCCCCCCCCCCCCCCCCCCCCCCCCCCCCCCCCCCCCCCCCCCCCCCCCCCCCCCCCCCCCCCCCCCCCCCCCCCCCCCCCCCCCCCCCCCCCCCCCCCCCCCCCCCCCCCCCCCCCCCCCCCCCCCCCCCCCCCCCCCCCCCCCCCCCCCCCCCCCCCCCCCCCCCCCCCCCCCCCCCCCCCCCCCCCCCCCCCCCCCCCCCCCCCCCCCCCCCCCCCCCCCCCCCCCCCCCCCCCCCCCCCCCCCCCCCCCCCCCCCCCCCCCCCCCCCCCCCCCCCCCCCCCCCCCCCCCCCCCCCCCCCCCCCCCCCCCCCCCCCCCCCCCCCCCCCCCCCCCCCCCCCCCCCCCCCCCCCCTATATATATTCACAGTATTTCGAAATACAAGTAAAAAAATGAATGCGAAATTATAAAAATGAGAGAGAAAAAGAGCTGTAGCATGTATCCTCGCTGGGCCGGCCGAATTGGGCGCCTGCTTTTGAAGGGAGACATAGGCGGGCCCAGTTCAGTAGCCTGCACGTTGTATTCGTTCAATGGCTTCGATTCCTTTTCATTTGTTCACTGCTTATTGGGTTTTTTCGTTTTCTGTGTGTTGGTTTATGTTTCGGTTTTTTATTTTCTTTTTTCTGTTTTTCTCGTTTCATATTTTTTTGTCTGTTTTTTTCTTGTTGCACATTTTCTATGGTTATAGGGTGAATATTTCAATACATACAGTTTTTTTTAATACACATGAACATTTTAATATACACATTGAACAATTTTTAATATACAATGAACATTTTCTTTTGCACAGTGAACCTTTTTATCATTACACGCTGAATAATTTTTAATACATGCTGAACTTTTTTACAATACATACTGATCCTTTTAAAAGATTTGCAATTCTAAAAATATTTTAAGAAAAAATGACTAATAAACCAAAGAGGAAAAAAAGGCAAGGTTAACCTGTGTAACTGAGCGCTAGAGTGGAGCGGCGAGTTCAGGCATCGCCGCCCCGGGTGTCACATCGAAGGTCCCATGATACTTGTGGGCAAATTAGTTTGGAGAGAAACATGAGCGTACATGAATGAAACTCTAGAAGAAGAAAACCGCCATCGGAATTTCTACTTGATTCCCATCGCATCCAGCTGTCGCTTTGGTGCTTTGAGCCGGGGAACCTCTGATGCTTGTACGTGTATTTTTATAGACTTTATAGGATGAGTTTTATGGTCCTTGATGCCAACGTACCAACGGTGGGCGCGGTGTCGTTGAAAATAAAGGTCATTTGGTTCTTCCCTTGCTGCGGTGATGCTTTTTTTCCACGAGACGTCCAGAAGCCGGAGCTATATTTCCTCTGCAGGTTCGGTGCAATTGTTCTTGTGGAATTTAGGTTCGTGTCCTTGTAGGACCGATCTTTCATTTGTTGAAATTTTGTTGGTGTGTCTTGGTGCTTTTTTTGGTTTAATTTTTTTTCTGAAGCTGGAATATTTCTTCATTGCTACAATGAAAGATCTTGCGGTTCGACACCCCCCCCCCCAACTACCACTTCTAGGGGATCATCTCCGGCCCAAGCGCGTTCATCATTCACGGGTCCCATCTCTTTGAATGGGCGAATAAAGGAGATCTCTAAAATCTTTGCAGGTAATCAGGTTTGTTTCCATTGTAAGATTTTAGATCATAGTATTTGATATTACACATACTCAATATTTCGAACAACAAAGTTATGCAACGAAAATTAGTCAGTACAACAAGAAAAAGGAAGCAAGATAAACATCAATGATGAGATTCACCAACTATTAGAGACATTAAAGAGGTGTGCTGGAAGAGACATGAATGCTAAGTAACTGTACAAAAAAACAAACTTTGTCAGCAAAATCTTTGAGTTTTTTCATCAAATGTACTACTCCGTTTGTTGATATCATTGAAGGCCTTCAATCGTTAAGAAAAGCAGATGATCTCTTCCCTTTCTTCGACAGAAATGATGGTTAAAGGTAAATGTTCTTGCTCCACAAAACATGAATGAATTACACACGAAAAGAAAAAATGAACAGTCCATATACATGAACCATTTTCTGAATCTTGGCGCAGGTCGACGACACAAGATCTGCGTGCCCCCGCCCCTGCGTGCTACAAATCCTCTCCCGTCCGAAACTTGAATTTTTTCGCAGAACCATGGCGAGTCAGAGTTGTTTCCTGAACATCCCGAAATTGTACATTTGATTTCCTTGTGTTTTCATCTGTGGATAGCAACCATGCGACCTTTCAAGTTTCAATCTTTTTTGCGATCCTACAAAATAGGACCGAGTTCCACTACCAATGGATAACGGAACAAAACAGAAAACAACATGCAGGTGCAAAGCTCCATCCAACATTTTTTTTAAACTTACATCACAACTATCGCCTACTAAGGGTGGTCAGCAAACAAGCTGAAACAGATTACTACTAAGAAGATTATCCAGCAACATCCCATAAGCAAAAGTCTGGATGAAAAAGTTTGTTCCCAAAAGCATAGAAACAAACTTCTACACTTAAAAGAGCATAGTAAGCATGTTGTCTCAATCTTCATTCGTCTCCCGTGTTGCATCCCTCGCTTCTTCATCATTGTCATTGTTAGCATCTCCAGAGATCAACAAAACAACTCCTCACTCCCTTCTTCCATCATCATGATGTTCCAAAGCAATCCTTTGTAGAGCAGCACGACCTTGCTCCAGCATTGCATGATCTTCATCACTTTGCAGAGTTGTCCAATATTTCATGAAAGAGACAACATAACAGATAATTTTTTTTATAGGAGAATATGGCAGTCGACGGGATTGGGCCGGAGTTTTCCAGAGATCACCAGACACGCGAAGAAAGATCGGCCTCTTTGATTCGCAGGATTTTGAAAACGTAGGAATAAGAAAAGTGTAGGGTTGGAGTGGCATGCACACTTGAATCCTATAGGATTAGCAAAGAGTGTTTGATGGAATAGGAAAAACAAAGGAATTATAAAAAAAGGTTGGAGTGGATGTTAGATTTCCTATGAAATGTAGTACAAAAATTTTCATAGAAAAAATTCCTACGGGATCCAATCCTATGAATCAAATGACCAACACAGAAAAAATTTCTAGGG
>JAAAWM010008236.1:0-12741 GCA_036873465.1 Thinopyrum obtusiflorum
TCATCAAGCATCAAACTTCTCTTAGTATTCAACGCACTTATAAGAAAGTTTTTGCTAATCTTGGATGCCTATCATATTAGGACTAATTTCACAATTTAAGCAAATTACCATGCTGTTTTCTAGGACTCTCAAAATAATATAAGTGAAGCATGAGAGAACAATAATTTCTATAAAACAAAACTACCACCGTGCTCTAAAAGATATAAGTGAAGCACTAGAGCAAAAACTATATAGCTCAAAAGATATAAGTGAAGCACATAGAGTATTCTAATAAATTCCGAATCATGTGTGTCTCTCTCAAAAGTGTATTCAGAGAGGATGATTGTGGTAAACTAAAAAGCAAAGACTCAAATCATACAAGACGCTCCAAGCAAAACACATATCATGTGGTGAATAAAAATATAGCTCCAAGTAAAGTAACCGATGGACGAAGACGAAAGAGGGGATGCCTTCCGGGGCATCCCCAAGCTTAGGCTTTTGGTTGTCCTTGAATTTTACCTTGGGGTGCCTTGGGCATCCCCAAGCTTAGGCTCTTGCCAATCCTTGTTCCATAATCCATCAAATCTTTACCCAAAACTTGAAAACTTCACAACACAAAACTCAACAGAAAATCTCATGAGCTCCGTTAGCGAAAGAAAACAAAACACCACTTCAAGGTACTGTATTGAACTCATTCTTTATTTATATTGGTGTTAAACCCACTGTATTCCAACTTTTCTATGGTTTATAAACTCTTTTACTAACCATAGACTCATCAAAATAAGCAAACAACACGCGAAAAACAGAATCTGTCAAAAACAGAACAGTCTGTAGTAATCTGTATCTAACGCAAACTTCCGTAATCAGAAAAATCTACCAAAATAGGACGACCTAGATAATTTGTTTATTGATCTAATGCAATTGGAATCAGTATTTTATCACATTCTAGTGATTTTAAAAAATTGTTTTTGTGAACAGAAAGTTTCTGGAATTTTCAGCAAGATCAAATAACTATCATCCAAGAAGATCCTATAGGTTTAACTTGGAACAAACACTAATTAAAACATAAAAACACATCTAACCAGAATCTAGATGGATTATTTATTCCTAAACAGAACCAAAAAGCAAGGAACAAAAATAAAATTGGGTTGCCTCCCAACAAGCACTTTTCTTTAAAGCCTTTTTAGCTAGGCATTGAGATTCCAATGATGCTCACATGAAAGACAAGAATTGAAGACCAAAGAGAGCATCATATAGCATGTGAAGAACACATCTAAGTCTAACATACTTCCTATGCATAGGCATCTTATAGGCAAACAAATTATCAAGACAAGCAAATACTAGCATATGCAAGGAAGAAGTGAGAAACAATAGCAATCTCAACATAACGAGAGGTAATTTAGTAACATGAAAATTTCTACAACCATATTTTCCTCTCACATAATAATTACATGTGGGATCATATTCAAATTCAACAATATAGCTATCACATAAAATTTTCTCTACATGATCCACATGCATGCAAAGTTGACACTCTTCCAAAATAGTGGGAATATCATTAACTAAAGTCATGACCTCTCCAAATCCACTTTTATCAAAAATACCATAAGATTGAATATTCTCCAAATATGTGGGATCTAAAGTTGACACTCTTCCAAACCCACCTTCAATATTATTGCAAACACTATTATCAATCTCATATTCATCATGGGGCTTAAATAAATTTTCAAGATCATAAGAAGAATCACCCCAATCATGATCATTGCAACAAGTAGTAGTCATAGCAAAACTAGCACCCCCAAGCTTAGGGTTTTGCATATTATTAGCACAATTGACATCAAGAGAATTTATAATAACATCATTGCAATCATGCTTTTCATCGAAGGATCTATCAAGTATGGATGCAATAGCAACGATCTCATGTTTAACATAAGGAACTATAGCAAATTCATCTTCATAAATATTGGCATCATGGCCACAAGAATAGCAAGCATCATGTTCATCAAGGAATATTTCAATCAAATCATCGGAATCATAATTATCTATAGATTCATGCATATCATTATTTTCTTCAGAAGCAACGGTCATTCTTTCAAAAAATTCTTTGACATAGACATTATGAGCATAGTTTTCATAGCAATATTTAAGTATGTCAAAATTCTCAGATTCGTAGAGAGTAATATCATACTTTTCAATCAAAGAAGCAACTTCATAAGCACCCTTAAAAGCAACAAATTCTTCAATTTGTTCGATATCATAGTAACTATAAACACCCTTTGCATAAGAAGATAAGATTTCAGTATCATTAAACTCACATAGGTAGGGAAGGTGTTTTTTAGGGTTCTTAGAGCAACAAGTAAAATCATAAATTTCACAAAGATTCCAAGCATAACATTGCAATCTGTTTATTTGATCCCATAAGAGTATCCCTTTTTCAGACAAATGGTGACGCACAAAATGAGCATGCTCATCTAAAGATTTCCCATCAACTAAGCTAGTTGGGGTTTCAGCACGAGCGCATAAGGATCGAAGATGATCCAAGTAGAACACTTTAAGTGGATCCATATCAATAGATTTTTAGCAAGCAAAGATGCAAGGGGGGGGGGGGGGGGGGGGGGGGGGGGGGGGGGGGGGGGGGGGGGGGGGGGGGGGGGGGGGGGGGGGGGGGGGGGGGGGGGGGGGGGGGGGGGGGGGGGGGGGGGGGGGGGGGGGGGGGGGGGGGGGGGGGGGGGGGGGGGGGGGGGGGGGGGGGGGGGGGGGGGGGGGGGGGGGGGGGGGGGGGGGGGGGGGGGGGGGGGGGGGGGGGGGGGGGGGGGGGGGGGGGGGGGGGGGGGGGGGGGGGGGGGGGGGGGGGGGGGGGGGGGGGGGGGGGGGGGGGGGGGGGGGGGGGGGGGGGGGGGGGGGGGGGGGGGGGGGGGGGGGGGGGGGGGGGGGGGGGGGGGGGGGGGGGGGGGGGGGGGGGGGGGGGGGGGGGGGGGGGGGGGGGGGGGGGGGGGGGGGGGGGGGGGGGGGGGGGGGGGGGGGGGGGGGGGGGGGGGGGGGGGGGGGGGGGGGGGGGGGGGGGGGGGGGGGGGGGGGGGGGGGGGGGGGGGGGGGGGGGGGGGGGGGGGGGGGGGGGGGGGGGGGGGGGGGGGGGGGGGGGGGGGGGGGGGGGGGGGGGGGGGGGGGGGGGGGGGGGGGGGGGGGGGGGGGGGGGGGGGGGGGGGGGGGGGGGGGGGGGGGGGGGGGGGGGGGGGGGGGGGGGGGGGGGGGGGGGGGGGGGGGGGGGGGGGGGGGGGGGGGGGGGGGGGGGGGGGGGGGGGGGGGGGGGGGGGGGGGGGGGGGGGGGGGGGGGGGGGGGGGGGGGGGGGGGGGGGGGGGGGGGGGGGGGGGGGGGGGGGGGGGGGGGGGGGGGGGGGGGGGGGGGGGGGGGGGGGGGGGGGGGGGGGGGGGGGGGGGGGGGGGGGGGGGGGGGGGGGGGGGGGGGGGGGGGGGGGGGGGGGGGGGGGGGGGGGGGGGGGGGGGGGGGGGGGGGGGGGGGGGGGGGGGGGGGGGGGGGGGGGGGGGGGGGGGGGGGGGGGGGGGGGGGGGGGGGGGGGGGGGGGGGGGGGGGGGGGGGGGGGGGGGGGGGGGGGGGGGGGGGGGGGGGGGGGGGGGGGGGGGGGGGGGGGGGGGGGGGGGGGGGGGGGGGGGGGGGGGCAAAAATAATATAAAAGTGTATAATAAAGCCCATTGAACATCCAAAACAGATAATATAATAGCATGGAACAATCAAAAATTATAGATACGTTGGAGACGTATCACTAGGCATGATGATTTCAATGATACTCACATAAAAGATAAGAATTGAAACATAAAGAGAGCATCATGAAGAATATGACTAGCACATTTAAGTCTAACCCACTTCCTATGCATAGGGATTTTGTGAGCAAACAATTTATGGGAACAAGAATCAAGTAGCATAGGAAAGCAAAACAAGAATAACTTCAAGATTTTAAGCACATAGAGAGGAAACTTGATATTATTTCAATTCCTACAAGCATATATTCCTCCCTCATAATAATTTTCAGTAGCATCATGAATGAATTCAACAATATAACTATCACATAAAGCACTATTTTCAAGATGCACAAGCATAGAAAATTTACTACTGTCCACATAAGCAAAATTCTTCTCATTCGGAATAGTGGGAGTATCATAAGAAACTCGAATACTATAAATTGTTTCCACATTAAAATAGTAATGTTCAGAAAAAGGGTTATCATAATCATTACAAGTTTTATAAATATAATCATCACTACTTTTTATAACATAAGTATCATCACAATATTCATCATAAGTAGCAACTTTTTTCTCATCATAATCAATTGAAACCTCTTCCAAGATAGTGGAATCATTACTAAATAAAGTCATGACCTCTCCAAATCCACTTTCACAATCATAATCATCATAAGTAGGAGGCATGCTATCATCATAATAAATTTGCATATCAAAACTTGGGGGACTAAAAATATCATCTTCATTAAACATAGCATCCCCAAGCTTGGGACAAACATTAATTGCACCAAATAAATTCTCAAACATGTCATTCTCATCAAACATAGCATCCCCAAGCTTGGGCCTTTTTATATCATAAGCATAATCACTCTCATCATTAATAGTATGGATAGCACCAATAATATAGCAACTATTATCATCATAATGATTAGTAGGAGCAACATCATTTGGGAAGGATGCCTTTTTACCTTTGCTTCTCTGTCTTTCCTTTTTCTTCTTCGCATCATGTGTGGCTTTAATCCTCTTTTTGGAGCTCCTTATTAATGAGATTGGTTGAATAGAAGGCTCTTCCTCGTTACCTGATTCATCATAAGAAATAATAGGAGGATATTGGGAAGTCTCTTCCCTTTCATTAGTATTCTCTTCATCTTCTATTTGTTTTCTTGTCTTTATGTAATTGGCAATATAAGGATTTGCAATGCAATTCACCGCACAATACATATAAATTTCCTCTAGATCAAAATCAAGAACTGTCTCAAGGGCAAATTCTGGAATATCCTTAGTTATACGTTTCATTTCTTCATAACCCAGAAGCAAACTAAGTTCATTATGATGAGCAAGGGAAATCAAGTCATCACAATTTTTGGACTCGATTCGATCATGAAACAATTTGCATTGGATATTTAAATGACCATGTTCATTGCAAAGTTCACAAGGATGGCTAAGAAAATTTAAATTTTCAGCACAAACATCTAGCCTTTCTTACAACCATTTAGTTTCTAAATACTTATGCCTCTTGCAAAATCTATCTTCCCTAACTCTATGTACTCCACAAAAGTTGACATGTTTATAAGAGACATTTTCATCATGACTAGTGCAATCATCATTAGTACTATGGATATTCAAAGAGTTCATACTAACAACATTGCAATCATGCTCATCATTCAAAGATTTAGTGCCAAACATTCTAATGCATTCTTCTTCTAGCACTTTGGCACAATTATCGGAATCCTTATTTTCAGGGAAGACATTAAAAAGATGAAGCATATGAGGCAACCTCAATTCCATTTTTTAGTTTTCTTTTATAGACTAAACTAGTGATAAAACAAGAAACTAAAAGATTTGATTGCAAGATCTAAAGATATACCTTCAAGCACTAACCTCCCCGGCAACAGCGCTAGAAAAGAGCTTGGTTGACGGGGTGTTAGTGCCGCTTACCTAGCCTCCCCGGCAACGGCGCCAGAAAAGAGCTTGATGTCTACTACGCAACCTTCTTCTTGTAGACGTTGTTGGGCCTCCAAGTGCAGAGGTTTGTAGGACAGTAGCAAATTTCCATCAAGTGGATGACCTAAGGTTTATCAATCCGTGGGAGGCGTAGGTTGAAGATGGTCTCTCTCGAACAACCCTGCAACCAAATAACAAAGAGTCTCTTGTGTCCCCAACACACCCAATATAATGGTAAATTGTATAGGTGCACTAGTTCGGCGAAGAGATGGTGATACAAGTGCAATATGGATGGTAGATATAGGTTTTTGTAATCTGAAAATATAAAAACAGCAAGGTAACTAATGATAAAAGTGAGCACAAACGGTATTGCAATGCTAGGAAACAAGGCCTAGGGTTCATACTTTCACTAGTGCAAGTTCTCTCAACAATAATAACATAATTGGATCATATAACTATCCCTCAACATGCAACAAAGAGTCACTCCAAAGTCACTAATAGCGGAGAACAAATGAAGAGATTATTGTAGGGTATGAAACCACCTCAAAGTTATCTTTTTTGATCGATCTAATCAAGAGTCCGTAGTAAAATAACACGAAGCTATTCTTTCCGTTCGATCTATCCTAGAGTTCGTACTAGAATAACACCTTAAGACACAAATCAACCAAAACCCTAATGTCACCTAGATACTCCAATGTCACCTAAAGTATCTGTGGGTATGATTATACGATATGCATCACACAATCTCAGATTCATCTATTCAACCAACACAAAGTACTTCAAAGAGTGCCCCAAAGTTTCTACCGGAGAGTCAAGACGAAAACGTGTGCCAACCCCTATGCATAAGTTCACAAGGTCACTGAACCCGCAAGTTGATCACCAAAACATACATCAAGTAGATCACGTGAATATCCCATTGTCACCACAGATAAGCACATGCAAGACATACATCAAATGTTCTCAAATCCTTAAAGACTCAATCCGATAAGATAACTTCAAAGGGAAAACTCAATCCATTACAAGAGAGTAGAGGGGGAGAAACATCATAAGATCCAACTATAATAGCAAAGCTCGCGATACATCAAGATCGTGCCAAATCAAGAACACGAGAGAGATAGATCAAACACATAGCTACTGGTACATACCCTCAGCCCCGAGGGTGAACTACTCCCTCCTCGTCATGGAGAGCGCCGGGATGATGAAGATGGCCACCGGTGAGGGATCCCCCCTCCGGCAGGGTGCCGGAACAGGGTCCCGATTGGTTTTTGGTGGCTACAGAGGCTTGCGGCGGCGGAACTCCCGATCTCGGTTTTGTTTCTGGGGGTTTCTGTATTTGTAGGAATTTTTGGCGTCGGTCTCACGTCAGGGGGGTCTCCGAGTCATCCACGAGATAGGGGGCGAGCCCAGGGGGGTAGGGCGCGCCCTCCACCCTCGTGGATGGCTCGGGACTCTTCTGGCCCAACTCTTTTACTCCGGGGACTTCTTTTGGTCCATAAAAAATCATCAAAAATTGGCACGTCAATTGGACTCCGTTTGGGGTTCCTTTTCTGTAAAACTCAAAAACAAGGAAAAAACAGAAACTGGCACTGGGCTCTAGGTTAATAGGTTAGTCCCAAAAATCATATAAAATAGCATATAAATGCATATAAAACATCCTAGATGGATAATATAATAGCATGGAATAATAAAAAATTATAGATACGTTGGAGACGTATCAGTGCATGACCATAAAAGATATTACTCATATAAATAGAACAACCATTATTCTCTGATTTAAATGAATAACCGTCTCGCATCAAACAAGATCCAGATATAATGTTCATGCTTAACGCTGACACCAAATAACAATTATTCAGGTCTAAAACTAATCCCGAAGGTAGATGTAGAGGTAGCATGGCGACCGCGATCACATCGACTTTGGAACCATTTCCCACGCGCATCGTCACCTCGTCCTTAGCCAATCTTTGCTTAATCCATAGCCCCTATTTTGAGTTGCAAATATGAGCAACACAACCAGTATCAAATACCCAGGCGCTACTACGAGCATTAGTAAGGTACACATAAATAACATGTATATCAAATATACCTTTCACTTTGCCATCCTTCTTATCCGCCAAATACTTGGGGCAGTTCCGCTTCCAGTGACCAGTCCCTTTGCAGTAGAAACACTCAGTCTCAGGCTTAGGTCCAGACTTGGGCTTCTTCACTTAAGCAGCAACTTCCTTGCCATTCTTCTTGAAGTTCCCCTTCCTCCCTTTGCCCTTTTTCTTGAAACTAGTGGTCTTGTTAACCATCAACACTTGATGCTCCTTCTTGATTTCTACCTCCGCAGCCTTTAGCATCGTGAAGAGCTCGGAAATTGTCTTATCCATCCCTTGCATATTATAGTTCATCATGAAGCTTTTTTTAGCTTGGTGGTAGTGATTGAAGAACTCTGTCAATGACACTATCAACAGGAAGATTAACTCCCAGTTGAGTCAAGTGGTTGTGGTACCCAGACATTATGAGTATATGTTCACTGACATAACTATTCTCCTCCATTTTGCAGCTGTAGAACTTATTGGAGACTTCATATCTCTCAATCCGGGCATTTGCTTGAAATATTAACTTCAACTCCTGGAACATCTCATATGCTCCATGACGTTCAGAACGTCGTTGAAGTCCTGGTTCTAAGTCGTAAAGCATGGCACACTGAACTATCGAGTAGTCATCAGCTTTGCTCTACCAGGCGTTCATAACGTCCGGCGTTGCTCCTGCAATGGGTCTTGCACCTAGCGGTGCTTCTAGGACGTAATTCATATGGGCAGCAATGAGGATAATCCTCAAGTTACGGACCCAGTCCGTGTAGTTGCTACCATCATCTTTCAACTTAGCTTTCTCTAGGAACGCATTAAAATTCAAAGGAATAGTAGCACGGGCCATTTATCTACAACAACATAGACATGCAAAATACTATCAGGTACTAAGTTCATGATAAACTAAAGTTCAATTAATCAAATTACTTAAGAACTCCCACTTAGATAGACATCCCTCTAGTCATCTAAATGATCACGTGATCTATATCAACTAAACCATGTCCGATCATCACGTGAGATGGAGTAATTTTCAATGGTGAACATCACTATGTTGATCATATCTACTATATGATTCACGCTCGACCTTTCGGTCTCAGTGTTCCGAGGCCATATCTGCATATGCTAGGCTCGTCAAGTTTAACCCGAGTATTCTGCGCGTGCAAAATTGGCTTGCACCCGTTGTATGTGAACGTAGAGCTTATCACACCCGATCATCACGGGGGGGGGGGGGGGGGGGGGGGGGGGGGGGGGGGGGGGGGGGGGGGGGGGGGGGGGGGGGGGGGGGGGGGGGGGGGGGGGGGGGGGGGGGGGGGGGGGCCGTCGAACTAAGCAAAATAAGATGCATAAAGGATAAACATCACATGCAATCATTATAAGTGATATGATATGGCCATCATCATCTTGTGCCTTTGATCTCCATCTCCAAACCATCGTCACCGGCGCGGCACCTTGATCTCCATCATAGCATCGTTGTCGTCTCACCAACTATTGGTTCTACGACTATCGCTACCGCTTAGTGATAAAGTAAAGCAATTACATGGCGATTGCATTTCATACAATAAAGCGACAACCATATGGCTCCTGCGAGTTGCCGATAACTTTGTAACAAAACATGATCATCTCATACAATAAAATTTAGCATCATGTCTTGACCATATCACATCACAACAAGCCCTGCAAAAACAAGTTAGACATCCTCTACTTTGTTGTTGCAAGTTTTACGTGGCTGCTACGGGCTGAGCAAGAACCGTTCTTACCTACGCATCAAAACCACAACGATTTTTCATCAAGTATGTGTTGTTTTAACCTTCAACAAGGACCGGGCGTAGCCACACTCGATTCAACTAAAGTTGGAGAAACTGACACCCGCCAGCCACCTGTGTGCGAAGCACGTCGGTAGAACCAGTCTCGCGTAAGCGTACGCGTAATGTCGGTGGGGGCCGCTTCATCCAACAATACCGCCGAATCAAAGTATGAAATGTTGGTAAGCAGTATGACTATTATCGCCCACAACTCACTTGTGTTCTACTCGTGCATATAACATCTACGCATAAACCTGGCTCGGATGCCACTAATGGGGAACGTAGTAATTTCAAAAAAATTCCTACGCACACGCAAGATCATGGTGATGCATAGCAACGAGAGGGGAGAGTGTTTTCTATGTACCCTCATCGACCGTAAGCGGAAGCGTTATGACAACGTGGTTGATGTAGTCGTACGTCTTCACGATAGACCGATCCTAGTTTGGGGGTAGAGTTTGAAAATGAGACCTTTAGTACCGGTTCGTGCCATGAACCGGTACTAATGCCTCAAAGCCCATTAGTATCGGTTGGTGGCACCAACCGGGACTAAAGGTCTAACCTTTAGTCCTGGTTGGTGCCACCAACCGGTACTAATGGGCATCGCACCCTTTAGTCCCGGTTCGTGGCACGAACCGGGACTAAAGGGCCCAGGTGAACCGGGACTAATGCTTTAGCCGCACGAACCAGGACCAATGCTCACATTAGTCCCGGTTCGTGACTGAACTGGGACTAATGTGAAAACTGCCCTGTGACGAAAGCCATGTTTTGTACTAGTGTATGATTCACGCTCGACCTTTCGGTCTCAGTGTTCCGAGGCCATATCTGCATATGCTAGGCTCGTGGGGGGGGGGGGGGGGGGGGGGGGGGGGGGGGGGGGGGGGGGGGGGGGGGGGGGGGGGGGGGGGGGGGGGGGGGGGGGGGGGGGGGGGGGGGGGGGGGGGGGGGGGGGGGGGGGGGGGGGGGGGGGGGGGGGGGGGGGGGGGGGGGGGGGGGGGGGGGGGGGGGGGGGGGGGGGGGGGGGGGGGGGGGGGGGGGGGGGGGGGGGGGGGGGGGGGGGGGGGGGGGGGGGGGGGGGGGGGGGGGGGGGGGGGGGGGGGGGGGGGGGGGGGGGGGGGGGGGGGGGGGGGGGGGGGGGGGGGGGGGGGGGGGGGGGGGGGGGGGGGGGGGGGGGGGGGGGGGGGGGGGGGGGGGGGGGGGGGGGGGGGGGGGGGGGGGGGGGGGGGGGGGGGGGGGGGGGGGGGGGGGGGGGGGGGGGGGGGGGGGGGGGGGGGGGGGGGGGGGGGGGGGGGGGGGGGGGGGGGGGGGGGGGGGGGGGGGGGGGGGGGGGGGGGGGGGGGGGGGGGGGGGGGGGGGGGGGGGGGGGGGGGGGGGGGGGGGGGGGGGGGGGGGGGGGGGGGGGGGGGGGGGGGGGGGGGGGGGGGGGGGGGGGGGGGGGGGGGGGGGGGGGGGGGGGGGGGGGGGGGGGGGGGGGGGGGGGGGGGGGGGGGGGGGGGGGGGGGGGGGGGGGGGGGGGGGGGGGGGGGGGGGGGGGGGGGGGGGGGGGGGGGGGGGGGGGGGGGGGGGGGGGGGGGGGGGGGGGGGGGGGGGGGGGGGGGGGGGGGGGGGGGGGGGGGGGGGGGGGGGGGGGGGGGGGGGGGGGGGGGGGGGGGGGGGGGGGGGGGGGGGGGGGGGGGGGGGGGGGGGGGGGGGGGGGGGGGGGGGGGGGGGGGGGGGGGGGGGGGGGGGGGGGGGGGGGGGGGGGGGGGGGGGGGGGGGGGGGGGGGGGGGGGGGGGGGGGGGGGGGGGGGGGGGGGGGGGGGGGGGGGGGGGGGGGGGGGGGGGGGGGGGGGGGGGGGGGGGGGGGGGGGGGGGGGGGGGGGGGGGGGGGGGGGGGGGGGGGGGGGGGGGGGGGGGGGGGGGGGGGGGGGGGGGGGGGGGGGGGGGGGGGGGGGGGGGGGGGGGGGGGGGGGGGGGGGGGGGGGGGGGGGGGGGGGGGGGGGGGGGGGGGGGGGGGGGGGGGGGGGGGGGGGGGGGGGGGGGGGGGGGGGGGGGGGGGGGGGGGGGGGGGGGGGGGGGGGGGGGGGGGGGGGGGGGGGGGGGGGGGGGGGGGGGGGGGGGGGGGGCTCCCCTCCCTTGGGGAAGATCCATCCTCGGATCATAATCTTCATCACCATGGAAGGGAGAGAGATCTTTGACGTTGAAGATGTCGCTCACGATGTACTTGTCGCGTGGGAGGTCGATCTTGTAAGCGTTGTCGTTGTAGCGTGCAAGCACCTTGAAGGGTCCATCCACTCATGGTCGAAGCTTGGATTTGCGTTCTTGTGGGAAGCGGTCCTTGCGAAGGTGTATCCACACTCGATCACCAATGTTGAAGACCATAGGTTGCTTGTGGAAGTTGAGCTTGGTCACAAGGCGTTGAACTTGGCGCTTGATGGTGTTTCTTGTATCTTCATGGATCTTCTTGAGATGTGTCACACGCGCACTTGCGTCCAAATTGATGCGCTCTTGGAGTGGTAGAGGAAGAATGTCCAATGGTGACAATGGGTTGAATCCGTAAACGACCTCGAAAGGCGACTTGCCGGTTGTTGAGTGTCTTGCTCGGTTGTAGGCGAACTCGGCGATAGGTAGGCACTCCTCCCACTGCTTGATGTTCTTCTTGATGAGTACTCGAAGTAGAGAGCAGAGTGTGCGGTTTGTCACCTCCGTTTGGCCGTCGGTTTGAGGATGGTATGCCGTGGAGAAGAGTAGCTTGATTCCGAGCTTGGCGCATAATGTCTTCCAAAAGTAACTCAAGAACTTGACGTCACGGTCCGAGACGATAGTCTTTGGCAGACCATGTAGATGCAATATTTCCCTACAGAAGAGATTAGCAACATGTGAAGCATCGTCTATCTTGTCACAAGGAATAAAATGTGCCATTTTTGAGAAACGGTCCACAACGACAAATATAGAATGATGTGGAGCATCCCACGACCATCCACATGGACGCCACCTCAACTATCCAAGCTCCAAGTAGACCAATGACAAGGGCTAGGGCGCGTGCTATTCAATCCGAGGTGACATCACTTCTACTTGAGTTTTCCCCCTCTTCAAGTGAGACATGGCTACTGCATAAGTCTGAGATACTATGTGTCATCAGGTACAACGCTCAAGACTCGGAGCTGAGGACTGTAGAAGAAGAGACAGGCGTCAACACTCTGGACAGC
>JAAAWM010008237.1:0-12750 GCA_036873465.1 Thinopyrum obtusiflorum
CAGCGACTACGCGCGTATGGTGGCTTGGGTTTGTCAACTTTCCAACCCTCTAATCCCCCTACGAGTGCCACGGGCCTCCTTTTATAGATTAAGGTGTCACCACAGTGGCAAAGTGGTCATTATCCACTGATATGATATCGCACAGTGCTATCATACCTAACTCTACGGGCTAATAGGGTGCATTAAATGCCCCGCTCAGTGTCACATCACTGGTTGCCCGGCAAGGCCTGCTGGGCTATCTCGCCAGTTCTGCACCTATTCCCTTGACACGTCGTAGGACGGGTGTCGTTTGTGGGATTCTACTGTAGGAAATGGCTGCCATGTGGCGAATGGCCGCCACTTAATCACTTCGCGGCTTGACACCACACTGATTGACGACGTGGGTCGTGTTGGAGTGGTTGGTAGGGTGGTTCTGCCCCCGTGAGCCCCGGCAGGCTCTGTCGGGGAGTCTTGGTTGTTTGCTTCTGGTGGTGGCCTCGCCCCTTGCCGGGCTCGCCTGCCTGGCAAGGGAGGCCCTTCTCTTGCCGATATCTTGCTCCTCTTGCTTGACCTTGGTCTTTCTGAACTGCATGCTGGTTCTTCAAATCTCTTGGTCTTCAATCTCTGACCTAAGCTGATGCTTCAATCTTGGTCTTGTGCCTGTGCACGGTTGGGCAACAGACCCAGGGTTTGTTGCACCAACAATCATCCTCATTGGTGCCTCCCCGATGATGCATGAGTAGTTCATTGTAGACCTTCGGGTCCGTAGTTAGTAGCTAGATGGCTTCCTCTCTCTCTTTTGATTCTCAATACAATGGTCTCTTGGAGATCTATTTGATGTAACTCTTTTTGCGGTGTGTTTGTTGGGATCCTATGAACTTTGAATTTATGATCAGATCTATGTTTTTATCCATGAAAGTTATTTGAGTCTTTTGATCTCTTATATGCATGATTACTTATAGCCTCATATTTCTTCTTCGAATATCTGGTTTAGTTAGGACGACTAGATCAATTTTTCTTGCCATGGGAAGAGGTGCGGGGGGGGGGGGGGGGGGGGGGGGGGGGGGGGGGGGGGGGGGGGGGGGGGGGGGGGGGGGGGGGGGGGGGGGGGGGGGGGGGGGGGGGGGGGGGGGGGGGGGGGGGGGGGGGGGGGGGGGGGGGGGGGGGGGGGGGGGGGGGGGGGGGGGGGGGGGGGGGGGGGGGGGGGGGGGGGGGGGGGGGGGGGGGGGGGGGGGGGGGGGGGGGGGGGGGGGGGGGGGGGGGGGGGGGGGGGGGGGGGGGGGGGGGGGGGGGGGGGGGGGGGGGGGGGGGGGGGGGGGGGGGGGGGGGGGGGGGGGGGGGGGGGGGGGGGGGGGGGGGGGGGGGGGGGGGGGGGGGGGGGGGGGGGGGGGGGGGGGGGGGGGGGGGGGGGGGGGGGGGGGGGGGGGGGGGGGGGGGGGGGGGGGGGGGGGGGGGGGGGGGGGGGGGGGGGGGGGGGGGGGGGGGGGGGGGGGGGGGGGGGGGGGGGGGGGGGGGGGGGGGGGGGGGGGGGGGGGGGGGGGGGGGGGGGGGGGGGGGGGGGGGGGGGGGGGGGGGGGGGGGGGGGGGGGGGGGGGGGGGGGGGGGGGGGGGGGGGGGGGGGGGGGGGGGGGGGGGGGGGGGGGGGGGGGGGGGGGGGGGGGGGGGGGGGGGGGGGGGGGGGGGGGGGGGGGGGGGGGGGGGGGGGGGGGGGGGGGGGGGGGGGGGGGGGGGGGGGGGGGGGGGGGGGGGGGGGGGGGGGGGGGGGGGGGGGGGGGGGGGGGGGGGGGGGGGGGGGGGGGGGGGGGGGGGGGGGGGGGGGGGGGGGGGGGGGGGGGGGGGGGGGGGGGGGGGGGGGGGGGGGGGGGGGGGGGGGGGGGGGGGGGGGGGGGGGGGGGGGGGGGGGGGGGGGGGGGGGGGGGGTGACAAATGGGCCGCACGCCCTTAATTAATCACAGGTTTATCTCCCTGCTTAGATTAAGCTAATGTCATGGCCCCACCGGTCAGTTTGACTTGGCCACGTCAGCATTGACCGGGTCCCACGTGTCAGCCTCTCTAGCTGACTCTGTATCACTGACCAGTGGGCCCTACTGGTCAAGTTTGACCTGGACCAGCCCGTTGACCTACGACATCACTGGTACATCATGCTGATGCAGTAAATATTTTCTAGGATTTAAAATAAATCAGAAATGATTTGTTTATCATAAAATATCCCAAACTTCTAAAAAATCAAAGAAAATAATCTATAACTCAGATTGAAAAGATTTATATATGAAAACTGATCGGAAAAATCCAAACAATCTGTTTATGGTATTTTCATGCATGTTTGAACAACTTACAACCACTGTTTATGACAATTTGAATAAATGGCATTTTAAATGTCCCATGTGGAGTTTGAATTTGAACCTAGTGTTCAAACCAACTCCATTTAAATCGTTGCTAGTTGCGTGACCTCAAATCACAGCATATTGCCATGTCACATTCATGTGTCATATTGTTGCATCGCATTGATTGTGTTTCTTCTCCGTTGCCGGTATTTATCCCTTCTCAGTAGACGTGGTTCCGACGATGAGTTCGATGACACCGATGAAGAGATATACTATCTTAAGAAGTGCCAGGCAAGCAAAACCCCCTTGTTCATTCCGATACAATCCCGCTCTCTCGCTCTTGCTCTCTCTTACTGCATTAGGACAACAATGATTCAACTATTACATGCTACGGTAGTTGAACCCCTTTCCTCTGCATGACCTATCCTTGCCACAGTAAATAGATGAAACCCACTAGCATGAGTAGGAGTTGTTTGAGCCCTGATGTGCCTACTCATTCATGCTTGTTTGTCATGCCTGCTATTGCTTAGAGTTGTGTCAGGTCTGATTCATCAGGGATGAATTGGAAAATTGTGAACATGTCCTACTGTTGAGAGCTAAGTGTGTGAACACGATTTGGTAAAGGTAGCGGTGAGACGGTGAGACGCCATGTAGGAGTACATGGTGGGTTGTCTCATTGAAACTGTCCTCAGGAACTGAGTTCTATGTTTGTGATCCATGAACAACTACTACCACACACTGGGTTCCGGTAACTCGGCCCCTCTCGGCTTATTAATCAACCTGATCTCTGTCCAGGAGTTGCAACTAGTTTCTGGTGTTTGTAGGTAGTGCTAGTAGTCTACCAAGTGGCACCCGGTACAGGTGGGCTTGGGACAGACTAGGTGCAGTGGCACGGTGTACCAAGCGTCACCCGTTTGGTGGGCTTGGGAACCCTGCTCACATCGTTTGGGGCCGTGAGCGACACCCCGGCCGAATCTCCTTGCGGATGGAACCCGAATAGGTGATAAACCTGGACTAGAGACTTGCGTGGTTAGTCAGGTCATGGCCGACACCCTCGCCAGGCTTCCGCTTGAAGGTTGCCGAGATACATGACGTGTACATGGCGGTAAGTGGCGAGAGCGTGTGTGAAGAAGTACACCCCTGCAGGGTTAACATCATTTATTCGAATAGCCGTGTCCACGGTAAAGGACTTCTGGGTTGCCTGTACAGTTCATAGACAAGTGAAAGTGGATACTCTAAAATGCACATGATAAGCGTGAGTGCTATGGATGGCCTTCTCGTAGGGAGACAGGAGCAGATCCATAGTGGTGTATTGTTATGGTGAATATGTGGACTCGTGTGCACCACCTCAAAAGAGTTACCTGTGGTCGTAGTTTAGGATAGCCACCGAGTCAAAGCTGGCTTGCTGCAGTTAAACTCCACCGCCCCTTTGTTGATACTGATGCATATGTAGCTAGTTCTGATGTAAGTCTTGCTGGGTACATTTGTACTCACATTTGCTTAATTTATGTTTTGCAGAGAGACTTCAGTCTCACTAGTAGTTCTGTGTGGACTTCGACGTTTAGCTTGTCACCTCAGCTACGATCTTGTACCCTTTGGAGGGTCTTGTAGATAGTCAGGCTTCTCAGCCTTTTCATTTGTAGTTGTCTGTACTCAAACATGTTTATGCTTTCACATGTGCTTGTTGCTTGTATGACTTGTATGTTGGGTCATGAGACCCATGTTTGTAATACTTGGCTCCTCGGAGCCTAATGAATAAATACTTTGAGTTGTAGAGTTTTGTTGTGATGCCATGTTGTATTTGCACATATCGAGCATATTGTGTGTATGATTTGAAATGCTTGGTATGTGTGGGATCCGACAACCTAGTTGTTTATCCTTGGTAGCCTCTCTTACTGGGAAATGTCTCCTAGTGCTTCCGCAGAGCCATGGTTGCTTGCTACTGCTCCGGAACACTTAGGCTGGCCGGCATGTGTCCTTCTTCGTTCCTGTGTATGTCCCTTCGGGGAAATGTCACGCGGTGTCTACCGGAGTCCTGTTAGCCTGCTACAGCCCGGATTCTCCGGAGTCCTGTTAGCCCAGCTGCCACAGCCCGGATTCCCTCGCTGATGACCGACACGTTCATTGAAATGTCTCCTAGTGCTTCCGCAGAGCCATGGTTGCTTGCTACTGCTCCGGAACACTTAGGCTGGCCGGCATGTGTCCTTCTTCGTTCCTGTGTATGTCCCTTCGGGGAAATGTCACGCGGTGTCTACCGGAGTCCTGTTAGCCTGCTACAGCCCGGATTCTCCGGAGTCCTGTTAGCCCAGCTGCCACAGCCCGGATTCCCTCGCTGATGACCGACACGTTCATTGCTGGGTCATGTATGCCTGTCCCTGTAAGTTAGTGCCACTTTGGGTTTACGACTAGTCATGTCGGCCCAGGTTCTTTGTCATATGGATGCTAGCGACACTATCATATAGGTGAGCCAAAAGGCGCAAATGGTCCCAGGCCAGGTAAGGTGGCACCCGTGGGAATACCGTGCGTTAGGCCGCAAAGTGATATGATGTGTTACATGCTAGATCGGTGTGACTTAGGATCGGGGTCCTGACAGTTTTTGTATCAGAGCCTAACTGCCTGTAGGATTACCAAGCCAAACTGGTCGAAGTTGAGTCTAGAAATACTTTAGTTATATAAGGGAATTGATTGTGGAAGGGAATGTAAGGCTCTTTTTACCCCTTTACCTTATGCCCTTCTGATCTGAGTCATCCTCTTCTCTTCTACGGGGATTAAGAACTAGGCTTCTCATCTTTCTATGAGGATCACGTGTTACTAATCCGTAGACTTATAGGATTGATGAATTCAAGTCTCAATTCAGTTTCTAGTATTTCTGTGTGTTAACAGTTGGTCTCGGAACCTTGATTTTGTGGTGTTGAGTGGTCATGCCACTATTTTAAAGGATGTCTCAAGTCTTTTTCGAGCATTTATAGCCGTTATGCTGTCCGAGTCATCCCAGGTTTCCAAATAGTCTGATGCATTTGCAAATCCCTTCTTTCCATTCCCGATGTCCCTTTGGGCCAGTTCAACCACACTAATCGGCGGGTTGAGGTACTCTATTGCCTCGACATATATGTTGGAGCTATTATTATGACCCTAGGTGTTTTAGGGAGTCACCTAGTAATCTAGCCATGTTTTGTGTTCCCAGTGTGATGATTCTGGCCACCATTCTTGAAAGCATCCCGTGATGCCATTTAGTTAGTAGGCCTTCTATTTCTAGGTTCTTAAGCCCAAGATTCACTCTACTTACCTCGTGTTGATAGTGTTGCTCGTACCTTTAGGATATTAGTTACCTTTGCGATAGTCCTCGAGGTCCGTGGTATTTCCTTCTTCCAAATACCATGAACTGCTTATGGCAGAAGTTCTTTTGAACCAAAAGATCACAACCAGAGTGCTCTTGATGAGTTCTCCATTCTACATTGTGAATATGCCAGTTCTACCTTTCTACATGGGTTATCCGGAAGAAATGTTGAGCTTTGCTCGACATACTAATCTATGCATCCACAACTCAGAAAGATATATGTTCCTTTGCGTTGTCCCTCTCTTTAGTTGTATCCTGATCTCCGTCTATCATTTGATAATCAAGAGCATGTCATGCATTCATGCTCATCGATACCTCATATTCTTGTGGTCTGTCAAGCCATTCTATTCTGGAATGACTAGGAGAAACAAACTCCAGTACCTTGTCCACTTCGAGGATTGGGTGAAAGTAGTTGTATTCCGTGGATCAAAATGCCAATCCAGCTTTTGCTCTGTTCTACCTTGGAGTGTTACCATCTTTATGTCAAGAATGTCATGAGAATTGCACCACCTCTTATGAATTCTTGACGCAGTGATACTTCTCGCCATCATTATTCATTCCTCGGTCTCGTGTTGTTGTAACTGGAATGCCGACAAGTGAACTGTGATGTGTGAAATCAATACTCCTAGCAACCTCGTTGCTTGGTAGTTAATGGACAATACTCTCACTCTTAGCGTGCTGGTTATTGAATCATCATCCTAAGCTTGATCGTGCTACCTAGTCCTTATTTTCGGAGCACTTTTTGATCAATGAGTTAGGATTGTGTCAATCCCTTGCTTATTTGATCACATCATCTTGCCTTGAAAGCAAGATTGATCTCGAGCTTAGTAACATATCGGTGGTTCGTGATTTTCCGAATATCTTCTCAGAAGTATTTCCAGGTTGTCCCCTGACCGCTATGTTGAGCTCATGATCAAGTTGGTTCTCTTGTAACCACCCCTTCTCCAAGCATTCTATGTTGGATACCCTGAACTAGTTGGTTGAGCTAAACAACAACTTGGAGAGTTGGAAGATGGAAGCTTGTCCGACTTAGTTCATCGCTAAGGGATATCTTTTTGTGTGTTTGTTGAAGAAAGATGATATCTTCATCGATTGATCCTCGTGATCAGTTGTTGGATCTATTGTCTTACCCAAATCTTTGATTTGCGTGTGGGTTATCCTCAAATCAAATCAGAACAAACGATGTTTGTAATGTTGTCTTACTCGCGGTTGATCCCTCGAGCATACACCATTATATCCTTTGGTCTGACCAATGCTATCACCTTGTTCACATAGTCGTGGAATTCCATTTTATGGAAATCTTGATAAATTGTTGTTGAGCCCATCGACAACATCCTTATCTCCTCCATGATGTTGTTGGACATCAAGCTAGTATTGGAAACTTGTGTAAGCATTTCTTCGTGTTTTGTTCATGACGCATATGTTTGCAGGAAATAAGTGAGTACCTCTGATTTACGTGCATTTGGTGAAAGTTGCCGCCGTGAATTCGAGAAAGTAGTTTTGCTTCCTCTGGAATCATCCCAAGTTAGTCATGCACGTGCGAAGTATACTATGGTCTGGTAGATTTGCAACCTCCATCCCACATGTATTTCCTAGCACACCAAGCGACTGATTGATTTGTTCAAGGAAAAGAAGCTCCTTCTTAAGACCCGGGGCTTATACAAGGACTTCGATATCCTCGATGATGGTTCCCCACCAAAACTCGGTAGTGTTTCATTGTAAGACTACTATGTGGTCATGCTTGTCTAGGACAGCGTGCTCACATGTGTGTAGCAGAACCAACTCGTGTTTTTGAGTTTGCTATTGTAGTTCATGTCCCGAGAATCTCGCAACGTCATCTCGTCGAATTGTGTTGCTACCTTTTTTTTTCAAACATGATGTCAGAAATATCCCGTTACCAACCAGATCTGAATCTCAGGCAGATATGATGGTTGGAATATTCCCAACATTTGCATTTTGTCCCTAGCTTGCACCTGCCATTGTGCCATTTTACTATGATCCGCCTTCTCAGTAATTGCTGTTCAGGATCATCTTCGGAAGTGGTCCTACCGTGGGTCCCATTCATTTCCCGATGATAAGCAAAAATCATCCTTCGCGTTGTCTTCAACAAGGTAGTCCACATCATCCATTCTAGTCCGAGTATGTCATTCTTTCGAACTCCTTCAAAAGATCGAATGTGATTGCCTTAGGCTGGTATAAAGAGTTTCAATGATCTTTGTATCAAAAGTAATTCTTTTTGCCACTTAAGAGAATAACTCTACGAGTCACCTTTCTAAGGTGCCCCATTATGAAATCGTGGTAACTATCTCCTCGCTACTTTGAAACCATGCACCATCTTACTCAAGCGTGGAGTTATTGACTACCAACTTGAACCTTCGTCATCTGCTTTTCCATCACCCCTCATGTGTGTTTTATATCTCATCTCAAGAGATGTTATTATGCCTCATTCCGTGAGTTGATCATGAGTTGCTCGATCTCCAAGAAGACTGACTCATGTAGAGTTTCCTTTTGTCGCCATAGTGTTGGCATGAATGTTTTGAAGGCAAAGATGTCAAGATCAAGATGATGCAATGACTTAACATCTTCAAGAAGAGCAATGGATCATGAAGATTGTGATAGTTTTGTGACCACCTTTTTCCCCTTACCTCATGTCTTGAATCTCGGGACGAGATTCTTGTTTAGTGGGGGTGAGTTGTCACATCCCTAGTTCTGGTTTGCTCTGGGCTAGCTAGTCATGTGTTGCATCATGTTTAAATCTTTGAAACTTGAAATGGGGATGACCAAACCCTAGCACCAAATGAATTCAACTAGGTTCAAATTCAAATATTCTCAATGAACCCAAATTGCCCTTCAAAAATGTTCATAATTTATGGAACAAGGTGAAAACCAAAACCAAAAAAGGTGGACATTTTTTCCAGGACATAAATGGGCTTTGAATTAATCCAATATGTATTTGAATTGGAGCTATTTAAATGCTATATATATTTAGGTGCTCCAAAAATGTTGGAAATCGTTAAGGATCACTGGAATAATTCAGAAAGAACCTATAATTATTTCCATGATTTTATCAAATGGTTTAGTATTTTTACTAAATCAAAACAAAACAGAATAAATAGAAAACAGAAACAATTTAGAAAAGGGGAAAACTTACCTCGGCCACTGCTGGCCTGGCACTGTGCTGGCCCAGCCGACTGGCCAGCGCCAGTCACCCCCTACCTCACGCCAGAAGGCAGGGGCGTGTGCTCGTCGCGCGCTGGCCACGCGTCGGCCACCTCCTGCCTCCCTGCCTGTCTTCCCGTAGCCCTGAGGATGCCACGCGGCCCCCTTGACGCTCTCTCGCTCTCCCTCATCCTCATCCTCTCCCCTGGACCTCTCTCTCACCACCGAACGGAGCCGCCACCACCGTCGCCGTTCGCCGCTACCACCGACCTCCCCACGCCCATCCGGATATGCCACGAGCTCCGCCTCGACCCCCGCGTCCTCTGCACCAAGCCAGGCGTCGCCAGGAGCTCCGTGACAACGTCCCCGACCCCTTCTTCCTCCTCGGGTCACCGGAGATCCCCTTCGCCGCCCGCTCACTCCGACGCTTCCCCGAGCTAAATGAGCCGCCCATCCAACTCCCTGGGAGCCCCGCCGTCATCTCCCCCCCTCTCCCCATGGTCGATTTCTCGCTACAATGCCGATGACCGCGAGTCCCATATGCCGCCGCCGCATGAGCTCATTGCTGACGAGGCTCCAGTGACCAAATGGACCCGTGCGTGCCTCTGTTGGGTTCGTGAGCTCTCGTAGATCACGTAGGTGCAAACCGCTGGTCCTCCCGCGCGCCGTGTCGTCGATTCCGTCGACACCCGAGCTCCGGCCGCCGCCCAACTCGCCGCTGCCGCTGCTACAGACCACCTCGCGCCCTCTCACTGCCACCGCTGGATGTGCACGAGCCCCAGCTCGCCGTAGAACCCAACCACGTCGCAAGCCGTGCCCTGTGGGCGATTCCCGAGCCACCCCGCCGCCGCGGCACCTCGCCGACGAGTTAACCCCGGTTAAACGCCGGCCTAACTGCAGATTAGGCGCTAACCTAATAGTCTTAGGTCACTGACAAATGGGCCGCATGCCCTTAATTAATCATAGGTTTATCTCCCTGCTTAGATTAAGCTAATGCCGTGGCCCCACCGGTCAGTTTGACTTGGCCACGTCAGCATTGACCGGGTCCCACGCGTCAGCCTCTGTAGCTGACTCTGTGTCACTGACCAGTGGGCCCTACTAGTCAGGTTTGACCTGGACCAGCCCGTTGACCCTTGACGTCACTGGTACGTCATGCTCACGCAGTAAATATTTTCTGGGATTTAAAATAAATCAGAAATGATTTATTTATTTCAGAAAATATCCCAAACTTCTAAAAATCATAGAAAATAATCTATAACTCAGATTGAAAAGATTTATATATGAAAAATGATCAGAAAAATCCAAACAATCTGTTTATGGCATTTTAATGCATGTTTGAACAACTTACAGCCACTATTTATGACAATTTGAATAAATGGCATTTTAAATGTCCCATGTGGAGTTTGAATTTGAACCTAGTGTTCAAACCAACTCCATTTAAATCGTTGCTAGTTGCATGAGCTCAAATCATAGCATATTGCCATGTCACATTCATGCATCATATTGTTGCATCGCATTGATTGTGTTTCTTCTCTGTTGCCGGTATTTTTCCCCTCTCAGTAGACGTGGTTCCGACGATGAGTTCGATGACACCGATGAAGAGATATACTATCTTCAGAAGTGCCAGGCAAGCAAAACCCCCTTGTTCATTCTGATACAATCCCACTCTCTCGCTCTTGCTCTCTCTTACTGCATTAGGACAACAACGATTCAACTGTTACATGCTGCGGTAGTTGAACCCCTTTCCTCTGCATGACATGTCCTTGCCACAGTAAATAGATGAAACCCACTAGCATGAGTAGGAGTTGTTTGAGCCCTGATGTGCCTACTCATTCATGCTTGTTTGTCATGCCTGCTATTGCTTAGAGTTGTGTCAGGTCTGATTCATCGGGGATGAATTGGAAAGTTGTGAACATGTCCTACTGTTGAGATCTAAGTGTGTGAACACAATTTGGTAAAGGTAGCGGTGAGAGGCCATGTAGGAGTACATGGTGGGTTGTCTCATCGAAACCGTCCTCATGAACTGAGTTCTGTGTTTGTGATCCCTGAATAGCTACTACCACACATTGGGTTCTGGTAACTCGGCCCCTCTCGGCTTATTAATTAACCTGATCTCTGTCCAGGAGTTGCAACTAGTTTCTGGTGTTTGTAGGTAGTGCTAGTAGTCTACCAAGTGGCACCCGGTACAGGTGGGCTTGGGACATACTAGGTGCAGTGGCATGGTGTACCAAGCATCGCCCGTTTGGTGGGCTTGGGAACCCTGCTCACATCATTTGGGGCCGTGAGCGACACCCCGGCCGGATCTCCTTGCGGATGGAACACGAATAGGCGATAAACCTAGACTAGAGACTTGCGTGGTTAGTCAGGTCGTGGCCGACACCCTCGCCAGGCTTCCGCTTGAAGGTTGCATGTACATGTGTCACACCCTAGCTAGTTCATGCATTAGAATGTTGCATCATGTTTACTTTGATCAGAAACTTGGAAATGGGGATGACAGAACCCCCAGCACCTCCTGAAACCAACTAGGGTTTACTAAAATTATTTTCAATGAACCTGAAATGCCCTTCTAAAATGTTCATCATCTTTGCCTTGGTCTTAAACCTCTGCCAAAAATGGTGCACAATTTTCTAGGTCACCCTAAGGTCACTGGATTAAATCATTACCTATTTGCATTTGGGCATTTAAATGCTATAAAATATTTTAAATGCCCAAATAATTCTGGAATTAAGTGTGGGCGTTAGGAATAATCCCAACAGAGCCCACAATTATTTTCAGGATTTCTGAGAACGTTTTAGTATTTTTAGAAAAGCCACAAACCTGCAGAAATAAAAGAAAACAGAAATAAAAGGAAAACAAACTTACCTGGCAAAGCCACCAGCCGTCCCGCCTGGCGGCCCAGCACTGTGCTGGCCCGTGCCAGCCAGCTGCTTCGTCCCCGCCAGGCAGGCAGGGAGGTGACGCCGGCGTGCGCAAGCTCGCCACGGCGCCAGCTGCTTGCCGCTTCGCCCCTGGATGCGCTGGTCGACCTCCACATCGTCTCCCCGACCGCCTGGACATGCTCACTCTCCCCCAACGCCTCTCCCTCGCTCCCCTCCGCCATGGCCGACGCCGCCGCAGCCGTGCCGCCGTGAAACCGCGTCCACCGTCGTCCTCGCGTCGCCCTGCCGTGTCCACGATCTTCGCCATCGTCTGCTTCACCGAGCTAGCCGAGCCCCGAGCGCTCGCATGCTCTGCACCGCCTCCATCGACCTCGTCTTCACCGACCACCGCCGGAGATCCCCTTCGCCATCACCGCTGTAGCAGCTCGTCCCCGACCTCGCCGTCTGCCCCGCCGTGAGCTCAGCTACCTCCCCATCCTCTCCGTTTTTGCTCTCGAGCACCGTAGCGACCGCATGAAGCTCAACCACATGCGCCGCCGTCGAGCTCGTCGCCGACGTGACTCCGGCCACGCAACGACCTCGCCACCCTGCCCGCTAGCCTCACCGCACTCCCAGGATGCCGTAGCACCACTCCCCGCACCTCGCCGTGCCCCCTAGCGACGGGTTCGACCTCACTCGAACTCCGGCGACTGCCAAGGTCGTCGCCGGCGACGATTCCGGCCACCCCAGGTCCACCCACTGCCACCACTCGACGCGGCTCACTCCCAGCTACCCGTAGATGGTCCCCGCCGTCCATTTCGTCGCCGGAGGACAAAAACCGCACTGCCCCGCTGCGTTTGGCCTCGCCGGCAGCTAAACGCCGGCGAGTTGACCAGTTTGACCGGGTTGACCCCAGTTTGACCCCCTGGCTCTATGACAGGTGGGGCCCGCCTTGCTAATTAACCTAGGATTAGGACTAACTAAAATTAGTTAGTCTAATGACACTGACACGCGGGACCCACTGGTCAGGTTTGACCTGAACCATCCCCGTTGACTGCTGACGTCACCCTGACGCAATGCTGACGCAATAAAT
>JAAAWM010008238.1:0-12754 GCA_036873465.1 Thinopyrum obtusiflorum
TGCTTTGTTTCAGGGTGATATGCCTGATGGCATGCACAAGTCTGCTGAAGGCTATGCGACAAACCCAACATATATTGCAGCAAAGAAGGCAAAACATCTTGAAGATAGCGAGACAACCCCAAAGTCTTGTCTTGATGCAGTGTTCAAGTTACTTGAGACTAGCAGTCAGACAAGCTCACAGAATTCGTTGTCTGAATCAGTTCGACTTCTTCAGTCCCAAGTTCTAGCAGAAAGGCATTCTGCAACTCAACTTCGACTTGAAGTCCTATCTCTAAGAAAGATTGTGGAGAACACCAATGAGAACCTCATCGCTAAATAGCTACACCTGGAAGATATGACCGACATGCTAGGCCGGTCTCACAGCCTTGCTCAGCAGCTTGCGCAGCAGTTCCCGCGCAAGGCTAACCTTTCTTGAACTGTCTTGGAAATGGTCTCGGTTCAGTATTATTTTGTTACGCTGCAATGGTGCCCAGTTTTTGTAATCTGCTTCTTTGTTGCGCTTTATGATCACTGGTGGCGAACTTCGATGCCCAGTGGATGTAATATACCATAAATCCTTTATTGTATAGTGTAGGTTTATTCTTAGTTACTATGCCGTAATTTCTTTATTGTATAGAGTAGGTTTGTTCTTAATTCCTACTAGTTACTGCCATCATTCGCTATCTGAAAAAAAATCAGATGTAGTCGACCGGGCCAAAACATTCGCCTCTAACGGGCCTGGTGTTTAGCGGGCCACAATTGGGCCGGCCTGCATCTTTCTTGGGCCCGAATGATTGGGGCCTTCACACTTTACGCGAGGCCCACAACTTACACCGGCCTATATTTTAGTTGGGCCTTTTGTGACCCAGCGCTTAGTTTGGCCCAGGTAGCGTTGGCCATTAACAGGCTGAATATTGTACTGGCCTGTTACGGCCCAGATGAAACCATGGGCCTTTAGCAGGCCGAAATGCATATTGGGCCTCAATTTTCACTAGTCGTCGGCGGGCCTTCAGTAGGCTGAAATGTAGACCGGGCCTTTTTGGGCCCAGTTATATCACGGGCAGTTACCAGGCCGAAACATATCTCGGGCCTTAGTTGGCCCACTAATATCATGGGCCTTTAAGAGGCTGAAAGCTTAGTACAGACATCAACGGGCTGAATTATGCGACAGGCCTTTAACAGGCCCAAAGTCACGTTGGGCTTAACTGTTGCCACCTTTATCACGGGCCGTTAGTGGGCCCGATGTCCCGTCGGACCATATATGGCCCATGGGCAGCACGGGCCATTCCCAGGCCGAAAGTCACACCGGGCTGAAATGGGCCCATGTCTACATCGGGCCTCTAACAGGCCGAAAGCCACTGGGCTGTAATTGGGCCCAAATATTCGGCGAACAATTAACGGGCCAGATCTAGCTTCGGGCCGTAAATGGGCCCAAATATTCGGCGAACAATTAACGGGCCAGATCTGGCTTCGGGCCATAAATGGGCCTTTATTAAGCAGGCTGTTATTGGACTGGCCCACTAGTACCTGAGTAAGTACTACGGGCCTTTGACTGTGCCGGCCTTTTTAACCTATATGGGCCTCTGTTGGGCCGTGCCACATGTCGACGTATGATAGGCGCTTTGGGTCCAATGAGTGGATGACATCTGTCCCAACGGTGAGCCGACACATGTTTCCTCCAGCCAATGATGATTTTACACGTGGAAAATCCCCATTGGTCGGGGCTGTTAACGGGTTATCGGATCCAAAACAGGACCCGATATCTTAACGGCGTTCCATTACAGTGGATGCCACGTGTCGGTCACCCTTGATGAAAGCACTTCTGTGACGCGCGATTTATCGTTATGGAAGTGGACACTTCCGTGATGATAATTTTGGTAATGTCATGGAACACTTCTACGACAGCACAGGTATGACTATCTTAATTCTGTCATAAATTTGTCATGGATGTACATGCATGATAGAAAACATGACCTACTGTGACAAACATGTATCATCACGGAAGTGTATTTTTTTTGTAGTGTCCTTATCTGCCATATCCTCAAACACAAGATTCTCAGCCATTGCTGCCTCCCTGGACACTCGTGTAGACATTCCAGGAATAACCACCTTCATGAAAACAATCAGGTAAAACATCTGCAGAGCAAGATCATCCTTCGTCTCATCCTTCACAAGTTCAGCGAGGATATTCCGCAGATCCTCTGTACCCAAGCTTGCCCTTCAGCCTCATAACAGCATCATCAAACCCATCATTCGAGGGCCTAGGAGGGGTACGATTACTTTGAGGGAATCCAAACAGATGGTGAATAGCATCACTTGTAATACGCAGAACCTTGTTCGCCTCACCCATGTCCAGAATCATGGTTGTAGGGTCAATCCTCGTGTAGATGTTGCCCATCAAAGGACGAGAAATGTCGGAATCAACCTTCAAGTCAAACACACAACCAAAACCAGCCTTGATAACCCTCGTCTTGTGCCTAAGTTGTAGCATTTTTGCACACGTCTTGACCTCTCTTAGTGAGCAGCGAACCGTCTTGTTTAAATGTTTCGCCTCATCTCCTCCTTGGCCACCTTCTTCGGGCGCTTTGCCTCCTCTCTTCCTCCTCTCGGGCCGCTCCACAAGCTGACACTGAAAAAAATACAATGACAAGGAAAAAAGGCAGAACAATTAGATACACAAGCTACACCAAAATTCCACTAATGCTTACATACGCCGTACATTTCAGAAGTCCAACTATGTCTACATAGGCAGTACAACCATGTATGACCAGAAGTAAAGATGCTTTCAAAATGTTGGAAATTTACATAGCAGAAGTTCAACCATGTACACCAAGGCAGTAATAAAACATGTATACCAACAAGTTAAGCTAATTTCTTCATGTATATATTCAGAAGTCCAACTATGTACACAAAGGCAGTAATACCATAAAAGCAAAGCAGTTCGGCTAATTTATTCGTCTATATGAAGCAGAAGGTCAGCTATGTATGCCAAGGCAGTGCTAAAAACACAAAAACTACAACAATAGAGACAAATGCTCTAAAAAGCGGTAAACAAGAGACATTCATACCTGATTAGCGGCAGCATCATCATCATCGTCGTCCTCGTCATCAACATTGAAATCAGCATCATCCTTGTCCTCTGGATTAACACGAGAACGCTTCTTCTCACCCTTGTTGACCTTTGCAGGTGCAACCTTGCGCTTGACACCACATTTCTTCCCCTTACCAGATGCACCAGCACCAAGCGGAGAAGGTGTAGGCGCGGCACTGGCAAGCACACGAGGACTACGGCGTGGAGTACCACCGAGGCCTAGCCCTTCATCTTCAGCAAGTTCTGCAGGCCTTGAAACACGTGGGCTCCTCCGAGGAGTAACTTCACCAACTAAATGCTTCCTCGCAGCGGTCTTCTTGATTTTCTTCTTAACAGGGACAACCGTGCCATTAGTGCCACACGGCACGTCTTCCTCAGCAACAGAGCAATGCCCAACCGTGAGCTCAGAAACATCAACATATTTTGAAGGCGGGCCGCGCTCTTCTTCTCAAAATCTTCTTGCTTCTTCCTCTTGCGTTGGTCCTCCAGAAGAAGCTGAAGAGGCGCATCCTCAGGTTGCGTGACAGGTTCAGTGCCATCAACAGACTGCGACTGCGTCTCTGACATCTGAAGAGAGCCCAAAGGATCCAGAACGGAATCACAACCTTCGACCGACGGAGCACCCTGCTCAGCAGCAGCAGTGTTTCTTGATAAATCCAACTCAGATAGAACATCATTGATGGTGTTCACAGCTTCCTCCTCTGTGGACACATCTGCAAGAACACAAAAAAGTAAAAACAAAAAATAAAAAAGTCAGGAACAGAGTCAAAAACACCCGATGGGAACAAGCTAAAAAAACATGGCTCAAGAATTTAAAATGAAAAGAAAAGGATTTGCACATACTAGGTGAAGCAAGAGCTGCAGAAGCAAGATCCTCGAGGCTTGAAATATTCTCAAGGCTCGAAGCAACCTCAGCAATCACAGTCAAAGGAATAATGGGTGATTTAGCCGCATCAGATATTGGAGCATCAGTATTAACTTCTGAAGCTCCATCTTGATCGCAGGTTTTTTTTAGAACTATTCGATTCATCACCAACTAAAAAAAATGCAAGTAAAAAGGCAGTTGAGTTCTTATCCACAATCCTACACCAAAGGGAGTTCTACTTTTACATCAATGTCCAATACCCAGAAGTTCAACAATACCTAACAAAGCAGTAAACACAACGAACAATCTACAAATTTACATACTAAATATAGAACAATCTACACCGGAGGGGCTACTACATATAAGATGAATGTCCAGAAGTTCAACAATATACAACAAAGCAGTAAAACAAATGCGCAGAACAGAAGTTCAACCAAATTTCATTATAAACAAACAATAAGGGGGGGGGGGGGGGGGGGGGGGGGGGGGGGGGGGGGGGGGGGGGGGGGGGGGGGGGGGGGGGGGGGGGGGGGGGGGGGGGGGGGGGGGGGGGGGGGGGGGGGGGGGGGGGGGGGGGGGGGGGGGGGGGGGGGGGGGGGGGGGGGGGGGGGGGGGGGGGGGGGGGGGGGGGGGGGGGGGGGGGGGGGGGGGGGGGGGGGGGGGGGGGGGGGGGGGGGGGGGGGGGGGGGGGGGGGGGGGGGGGGGGGGGGGGGGGGGGGGGGGGGGGGGGGGGGGGGGGGGGGGGGGGGGGGGGGGGGGGGGGGGGGGGGGGGGGGGGGGGGGGGGGGGGGGGGGGGGGGGGGGGGGGGGGGGGGGGGGGGGGGGGGGGGGGGGGGGGGGGGGGGGGGGGGGGGGGGGGGGGGGGGGGGGGGGGGGGGGGGGGGGGGGGGGGGGGGGGGGGGGGGGGGGGGGGGGGGGGGGGGGGGGGGGGGGGGGGGGGGGGGGGGGGGGGGGGGGGGGGGGGGGGGGGGGGGGGGGGGGGGGGGGGGGGGGGGGGGGGGGGGGGGGGGGGGGGGGGGGGGGGGGGGGGGGGGGGGGGGGGGGGGGGGGGGGGGGGGGGGGGGGGGGGGGGGGGGGGGGGGGGGGGGGGGGGGGGGGGGGGGGGGGGGGGGGGGGGGGGGGGGGGGGGGGGGGGGGGGGGGGGGGGGGGGGGGGGGGGGGGGGGGGGGGGGGGGGGGGGGGGGGGGGGGGGGGGGGGGGGGGGGGGGGGGGGGGGGGGGGGGGGGGGGGGGGGGGGGGGGGGGGGGGGGGGGGGGGGGGGGGGGGGGGGGGGGGGGGGGGGGGGGGGGGGGGGGGGGGGGGGGGGGGGGGGGGGGGGGGGGGGGGGGGGGGGGGGGGGGGGGGGGGGGGGGGGGGGGGGGGGGGGGGGGGGGGGGGGGGGGGGGGGGGGGGGGGGGGGGGGGGGGGGGGGGGGGGGGGGGGGGGGGGGGGGGGGGGGGGGGGGGGGGGGGGGGGGGGGGGGGGGGGGGGGGGGGGGGGGGGGGGGGGGGGGGGGGGGGGGGGGGGGGGGGGGGGGGGGGGGGGGGGGGGGGGGGGGGGGGGGGGGGGGGGGGGGGGGGGGGGGGGGGGGGGGGGGGGGGGGGGGGGGGGGGGGGGGGGGGGGGGGGGGGGGGGGGGGGGGGGGGGGGGGGGGGGGGGGGGGGGGGGGGGGGGGGGGGGGGGGGGGGGGGGGGGGGGGGGGGGGGGGGGGGGGGGGGGGGGGGGGGGGGGGGGGGGGGGGGGGGGGGGGGGGGGGGGGGGGGGGGGGGGGGGGGGGGGGGGGGGGGGGGGGGGGGGGGGGGGGGGGGGGGGGGGGGGGGGGGGGGGGGGGGGGGGGGGGGGGGGGGGGGGGGGGGGGGGGGGGGGGGGGGGGGGGGGGGGGGGGGGGGGGGGGGGGGGGGGGGGGGGGGGGGGGGGGGGGGGGGGGGGGGGGGGGGGGGGGGGGGGGGGGGGGGGGGGGGGGGGGGGGGGGGGGGGGGGGGGGGGGGGGGGGGGGGGGGGGGGGGGGGGGGGGGGGGGGGGGGGGGGGGGGGGGGGGGGGGGGGGGGGGGGGGGGGGGGGGGGGGGGGGGGGGGGGGGGGGGGGGACCTCTCGCATTAATTTCATGGATCAGGCCAAGCTTCTTGAGCTTACTGCGGCTGACTTGGTCAAGAAGGGTGATGATGACCCAGCCAACTGGGTGTTTGGGAAACTGCCTGTGAGTGTTTCTATGCATTATTCTCTCCTGAGTAGTTTAATCTGAACTTTTGGTACTGTCTTCTATATTTTTTGTTTCCATGTTCCTTCATTTGTTTTCTGACGCGTTGACTTTTGTTTTTGTATGCAGTGGAAGACACTGGCTGAGGTTGTGTTCTTTAGGCATATCAAACGTCCTGTTCTTACTATGCTTCGTGCCGCCGGCCTAGGGAGTGGAACTTCCCCAAGATTTGAATTCTCCTGGGATGTTAATACTGGTGCCCCCCTATAGATCCAGGAGGATCTTCTGCCCGTGTGAGTGCTGCAGGTGGCGTGTCTTTCGAGAGTTTGTTTGAAGCTGCCAATGTTTCCCTGGCTAGGATTGACGGTCTTCTTGAAACTGTTTGTGGGGAGTTGGCCCGTGTTCCGTCAACTGTTGAGCGTCTTAGTCGCGTTGATGGGATTCTTCCTCTCGGACACGGTTTTGATGCTGAGTCTTCGAAGGAGGTTTTGTCAATTGAAGCTAGATTTCTTGAAGAGCTTCGTTAGAGCGCTTCCCACCTCCGGGCTAGCTTTGGGCTGTTCAAGGAAATGCAGGATGCTCGTTGCAAGCCTTTTGAAGATGATGCAAGTGTTGTTGTGAGATAGATTCAGAGGCAGGATTCTGTTCGTTTGGGTCGTGAAGGAGGCCACATGGAGCATACCGAAGAGGTTTGTTTATGTTGGCTTTTGATATTTCTTTGCACTCCCCCCCCCCCCCCCCCCCCCCCCCCCCCCCCCCCCCCCCCCCCCCCCCCCCCCCCCCCCCCCCCCCCCCCCCCCCCCCCCCCCCCCCCCCCCCCCCCCCCCCCCCCCCCCCCCCCCCCCCCCCCCCCCCCCCCCCCCCCCCCCCCCCCCCCCCCCCCCCCCCCCCCCCCCCCCCCCCCCCCCCCCCCCCCCCCCCCCCCCCCCCCCCCCCCCCCCCCCCCCCCCCCCCCCCCCCCCCCCCCCCCCCCCCCCCCCCCCCCCCCCCCCCCCCCCCCCCCCCCCCCCCCCCCCCCCCCCCCCCCCCCCCCCCCCCCCCCCCCCCCCCCCCCCCCCCCCCCCCCCCCCCCCCCCCCCCCCCCCCCCCCCCCCCCCCCCCCCCCCCCCCCCCCCCCCCCCCCCCCCCCCCCCCCCCCCCCCCCCCCCCCCCCCCCCCCCCCCCCCCCCCCCCCCCCCCCCCCCCCCCCCCCCCCCCCCCCCCCCCCCCCCCCCCCCCCCCCCCCCCCCCCCCCCCCCCCCCCCCCCCCCCCCCCCCCCCCCCCCCCCCCCCCCCCCCCCCCCCCCCCCCCCCCCCCCCCCCCCCCCCCCCCCCCCCCCCCCCCCCCCCCCCCCCCCCCCCCCCCCCCCCCCCCCCCCCCCCCCCCCCCCCCCCCCCCCCCCCCCCCCCCCCCCCCCCCCCCCCCCCCCCCCCCCCCCCCCCCCCCCCCCCCCCCCCCCCCCCCCCCCCCCCCCCCCCCCCCCCCCCCCCCCCCCCCCCCCCCCCCCCCCCCCCCCCCCCCCCCCCCCCCCCCCCCCCCCCCCCCCCCCCCCCCCCCCCCCCCCCCCCCCCCCCCCCCCCCCCCCCCCCCCCCCCCCCCCCCCCCCCCCCCCCCCCCCCCCCCCCCCCCCCCCCCCCCCCCCCCCCCCCCCCCCCCCCCCCCCCCCCCCCCCCCCCCCCCCCCCCCCCCCCCCCCCCCCCCCCCCCCCCCCCCCCCCCCCCCCCCCCCCCCCCCCCCCCCCCCCCCCCCCCCCCCCCCCCCCCCCCCCCCCCCCCCCCCCCCCCCCCCCCCCCCCCCCCCCCCCCCCCCCCCCCCCCCCCCCCCCCCCCCCCCCCCCCCCCCCCCCCCCCCCCCCCCCCCCCCCCCCCCCCCCCCCCCCCCCCCCCCCCCCCCCCCCCCCCCCCCCCCCCCCCCCCCCCCCCCCCCCCCCCCCCCCCCCCCCCCCCCCCCCCCCCCCCCCCCCCCCCCCCCCCCCCCCCCCCCCCCCCCCCCCCCCCCCCCCCCCCCCCCCCCCCCCCCCCCCCCCCCCCCCCCCCCCCCCCCCCCCCCCCCCCCCCCCCCCCCCCCCCCCCCCCCCCCCCCCCCCCCCCCCCCCCCCCCCCCCCCCCCCCCCCCCCCCCCCCCCCCCCCCCCCCCCCCCCCCCCCCCCCCCCCCCCCCCCCCCCCCCCCCCCCCCCCCCCCCCCCCCCCCCCCCCCCCCCCCCCCCCCCCCCCCCCCCCCCCCCCCCCCCCCCCCCCCCCCCCCCCCCCCCCCCCCCCCCCCCCCCCCCCCCCCCCCCCCCCCCCCCCCCCCCCCCCCCCCCCCCCCCCCCCCCCCCCCCCCCCCCCCCCCCCCCCCCCCCCCCCCCCCCCCCCCCCCCCCCCCCCCCCCCCCCCCCCCCCCCCCCCCCCCCCCCCCCCCCCCCCCCCCCCCCCCCCCCCCCCCCCCCCCCCCCCCCCCCCCCCCCCCCCCCCCCCCCCCCCCCCCCCCCCCCCCCCCCCCCCCCCCCCCCCCCCCCCCCCCCCCCCCCCCCCCCCCCCCCCCCCCCCCCCCCCCCCCCCCCCCCCCCCCCCCCCCCCCCCCCCCCCCCCCCCCCCCCCCCCCCCCCCCCCCCCCCCCCCCCCCCCCCCCCCCCCCCCCCCCCCCCCCCCCCCCCCCCCCCCCCCCCCCCCCCCCCCCCCCCCCCCCCCCCCCCCCCCCCCCCCCCCCCCCCCCCCCCCCCCCCCCCCCCCCCCCCCCCCCCCCCCCCCCCCCCCCCCCCCCCCCCCCCCCCCCCCCCCCCCCCCCCCCCCCCCCCCCCCCCCCCCCCCCCCCCCCCCCCCCCCCCCCCCCCCCCCCTTTACAAACCACATGACAAAGCACAAACCAGAAGTTCAACTTGCACCACACAGACAGTTCACAGGGATATCATGAACAAAACCAACAAGAAAAGGGACGGGGATGGGGAAAGAAGAGAGAAGCATGCTCCTCTCTTTATGGATTCTTGCCTAGACCAGTGGCAGCACTGGAATGATCAACCTCCTCTTCAAAGCTATCGCTTTCAGTCTCTTCATCGTCATCTCCAGTAGACATTGCAGCGTCGTCGGGAAGGACACCAGTAGCAGCTGGAGCAGCTGGAGAATCTGAAACAACAAAAACTGTTGGTTGTGCTGCACTAGGAAGAGCTGGAGAACCAGCATCAACAGCAGCTGATGGCTGTGCTGCAGGAGACTTCTCCGGGCCTGCAGCAGCACTACCACTAGTCTCAACAGCAGCCTCGACGGGATCTTTCTCCAAACTGATATCTCCAGCTGTCTTGCCCTGCTCAGCATCAGAAACCTCAGCTGTCTTGCCTTGCTCAGCATCAAAAACCTCAGCGCCAATGGACGACTGAGGTTCAGTTGGGTCCACCCCGTCGGAGCAGCCGGTGCCTGACACGGACTTGTCTGCAACCTTCTCTGAAGAACACTAGCATCATCATTCTGTAGCAAGAGCAGAAAGTCATTACAAAGGGGCACATAGTGATAAAATGCACAAACAAGTAAAATAAAAAATGAGACAAATGGACAAGAAAAATGGTACTTTATTTTCACTGCCATGAACCTCATCAACTAATACATCACTCGCGGGAGCAGGTTCATGCACAGGGGCAGGTTCATGCACAGGAGCAGGTTCATGCACAGGTAAAACATCCTCCTCAACCCTAGCACCATCATCAACAGCCTACAAAAAAATCATGCAGAACACAAATACCTAATTAACAGAAGTTCACATTACATAATCAAAGAAGGTCAGCTATGACAACTGAAACATAATGGAAGTCCAAATACAGTAAACACAGCAGGTTAGATATCAAACTACTCTAATACAAAAGGGAACAAAAAGGGCCAGTTATGGAAATCATAGAAGTTCAGGTGCTGTAGCCCTTGAAGTTCAGGTACTATAAACAGAGAAGGTCAACTAGGAAACACTAGTACTAAAAATAAAAAGTTTAGGACACATGAAATCAATAAGGGTCACCTATGACTAAAAACAGTAATTACTGAAAGCTAACAATGAACATCCTGACCTTCTTTGATTATGTAATGTGAACTTCTGCTGATTAGGTATTTGTGTTCTACATGATTTTTTTGTAGGCTGTTGATGATGGTGCTAGGGTTGAGGAGGATGTTTTACCTGCGCATGAACCTGCTCCTGTGCATGAACCTGCCCCTGTGCATGAACCTGCTCCCGCAAGTGATGTATTAGTTGATGAGGTTCATGGTAGTGAAAATAAGGTACCATTTTTCTTGTCCATTTGTCTCATTTTTTTTATTTTACTTGTTTGTGAATTTTATCACTATGTGGCCCTTTGTAATGACTTTCTGTTCTTGCTGCAGAATGATTATGCTAGTGTTCCTCCAGAGCTGGTTGCAGACAAGTCCGTGTCAGGCACCGGCTGCTCCGACAGGGTGGACCCAACTGAACCTCAGTCGTCCATTGGCGCTGAGGTTTCTGATGCTGAGCAGGGCAAGACAGCTGAGGTTTCTGATGATGAGCAGGGCAAGACATCTGGAGATATCATTTTGGAGAAAGATCCCATCGAGGCTGCTGTTGAGACTGGTGGTAGTGCTGCTGCAGGCCCGGGGAAGTCTCCTGCAGCAGAGCCATCAGTTGCTGTTGATGCTGGTTCTCCAACTCTTCATAGTGCAGGAGAACCAACAGTTTTTGTTGTTTCAGATTCTCCAGCTGCTCCAGCTGCTGCTGGTGTCCTTCCCGACGACGCTGCAATGTCTAGTGAAGATGACGATGAAGAGACTGAAAGCGATAGCTATGGAGAGGAGGTTGATCATTCCAATGCTGCCACTGGTCTAGGCAAGAATCCATAAAGAGAGGAGCATGCTTCTCTCTTCTTTCCCCGTCCCCGTCCCTTTTGTTGTTTGTTTTTGTCCATGATATCCTTGTGAACTGCCTGTGTGGTGCAAGTTGAACTTCTGGTTTGTGCTTTGTCGTGTGGTTTGTAAATAAAGTTAAGTGAACCTGTTTCTATGTGGGGGAAGGTTTGTAATGCATGGGTTGTGATGTTTATAATCCAGTGGTTTTATCTTTTCTGGTGTAGCAGCTGAGATGTGCTTGTGTTTGAATGTTGTGCTTGAATGTTGCTCTTAATTAAACTGTCATGAATCTATGTGCTTCAATGTTGCTCTTAATTTCTATTTCTTTTGTTGAGCAGATAGTGACCTTGCTGTCGTCCGAAAGAAGGTTGATGACTTTTATTTCAGTGTAACTAGGCTTATGAATGATCGTTCCAAGAGGTGAGTGCAGCTGGTCAATATTTACATCCATCTACCCCCTGTGAACTGCCTGTGGTTTCATACCTAAACTTCTTTACTCTATGTTGCTGAATTTCTATTTTACTTCTCTGGTGCTGAACTTCTGGCCATTTTGTACTGCCTGTTGTGATGTAGCTGAACTTCTGTGCTTATATGTGTTATGAACTTCCTGAGTTCCTGATGCTGAACTTCTTTTACTTTCTATTGCTTGTTTTTGATCAATGATTATGTTCCAAAACAAGGAGTGTGAAGCTTCTGTTGAAGATGTCGCAGTATCTTTTGCTCCTCGCGGAATGCTTCGATCTAATGTGGCTGAGGTTGCACTCTACTGCCTACGTGCGAAGTACCAGGGATCAGACAAACTCGTCCTGCCGTATTGGGTTTGTGTAAGTGAACCATATAGTGATTTATTTTCTATTTTGTTCCTTACCATTTTAGTTAAAACTTGTTTGTCTCATTTTGTATTTTCATATGTTGGTGTTGTCTGCATTATTTTAGGACAAGATTTTCAGAGGTCAATTTGATTCCCGTGTGAGGAAGTACTTCTTGGCAACTGGTCCTTATAGCATGGATGCACATGATTCTGTATGCAATATCTTGTTCTTTGCCTTTGTATTAGTTTTGCACTGCGATCCACTGTGTTTGTATTGTTTTATTTTTCTTTGTACCGTTTGATATTAATTTTCAGTTTTTAATGATTCATGTGTTTATGTTGCTTCAGGTTGTTTTCCCCACTTTTGACCCGCCTGAAATTCCTGCTCACATGGGTGGTGTTGGTCATTGGGTTTCGATATCTCTTGACCTGAAGAATTCAAGGTTCCAGCTTCTCGACTCCCACTATGGACCAGACGATGACTGTGCGGTACGCCTATTTCGGCGGATGACTGATAACATCAAGAAGCTTTGGAGCGATGCCAGCAATGACAGGGAGACACCCTTCAGTCCACTTACTATCGACCATTTGCCTTTGGATTGGATTGATGTCCCTCAGCAGAATAACAAGTATGAGTTCCACTTTTCTCTCTATCACTTGTGTTTAACTGTAGTTGTACGTAGGCTGCGACGTCTTTTATTCATCGTCTATCTTTTTTTTCTAACACTGTTCTTTTTTGTGTTTGATGGCAGTATCGACTGCGGATTCTTCATGCTTACGAAAGTTAATTCGTTTCATGATGGGGTTCTTGCAAATTATTCCCATGAAAATATAGCGGATATCAGGAAAACGTGGCTGTACTCAATTGCTTCTTCTAACCTGTTTGAGACAGACTTCCATGCTCTGTTTGGCTACTATACATGTAAGTCTTGAAACTTGGACTACTTACCTGTACTGCATCTTTTATTCTACATGAACTTCATTTTTTCTTGAACTTGAACTTCTGCTTGAGATCTGGC
>JAAAWM010008239.1:0-12758 GCA_036873465.1 Thinopyrum obtusiflorum
CCTCTTTTCCCCCTTTCCCTTCTACCTGGTTGTCGCAACCAGATGCTGGAGCCTAGGAGCCAGACGCCACCGTCGATGATGACTCCTACTACACCGGAGGTGCCTACTACTACGTGCAGGCCACTGACGACGACCAGGAGTAGTTTAGGAGGATCCCAGGCAGGAGGCCTGCGCCTCTTTCGATCTGTATCCCAGTTTGAGCTAGCCATCTTATGGCAACTTGTCTAACTTATGTCTGTACTCAGATATTGTTGCTTCCGCTGACTCGTCTATGATCGAGCACTTGTATTCGAGCCCTCGAGGCCCCTGGCTTGTATTATGATGCTTGTATAACAATAAAACTTTGGAATATCATATAAAATAATCCGTGACTCGGATGAAAATACATTGTACATGAATGTTGCTCAGATCGACGAGACGAATCCGGATACGTAGCCCGTTCATCTGCCACACATCCCTAGCATATCAAACCTACAACATTTCACCTTCGGTTAATCTGTCCAGAAACGCGAAACACCGGGGATACTTTCCCGGATGTTTCCCCCCCTTCACCGGTAGCACCTACTACCGCGTTTGGGCACACCTAGCACCGCTCATTGTCATGTCATGCATCGTCATGCTTATGTTTGCATTGTATTTACTGTTTCTTCCCCCTCTTCTCTCCGGTAGACTACGAGACCGATGCTGCTGCTGCCCCGATCGACTATGTTGTTGACGACCCCTACTTGCCGGAGCAACCAGGCAAGCCCCCCCTTGATCACCAGATATCGCCTATTCTTCTCTCTACTGCTTGCATTAGAGTAGTGTAGCATGTTACTGCTTTCGGTTAATCCTATTCTGCTGCATAGCCTATCATTGTTGCTACAGTTGTTACCCTTACCAGCAATCCTAAATGCTTAGTATAGGATGCTAGTATTCCATCAGTGGCCCTACACTCTTGTCCGTCTGCCATGCTATACTACTGGGCCGTGATCACTTCAGGAGGTGATCACGGGCATATGCTATATACTTTATACTGTTACATTACTTATGATACTGTTCGAAGACGGGGGCTGAAGGGGCAGGCGGCTCCATCCCGGTAGAGGTGGGCCTGGGTTCCCGACGACCCCTGACTGTTACTTTGTGGTGGAGCGACAGGGCAGGTTGAGACCACCTAGGAGAGAGGTGGGCCTGGCCCTGATCGGCGTTCGCGGATACTTCAATTAACACGCTTAACGAGATCTTGGTATTTGATCTGAGTCTGGCCACTGGCCTATACGCACTAACCAACTACGCAGGAACAGTTATGGGCACTCGACGTCGTGGTATCAGCCGAAGCCTTCGTGACGTCTGCGATTGAGTGGCGCGCGCCGGATTGGACTGGAACGCCTACTCTTGTATAAGGGAGGCTAGGTCTGCTTCCGGCCACGTACGCAACGCGCAGGTGTGCAATGGGTCCAGACCCCTGCGCCATATGATTTAGACCGGCGTGCTAACCTCTCTGTAATGCCTAGGTAGGGCTGCGACATGTTGATCTTCCGAGGCCGGGCATGACCCAGGAAAGTGTGTCCGACCAAATGGGATCGAGCGTGTTGGATTATGTGGTGCACCCCTGCAGGGAAGTTTATCTATTCGAATAGCCGTGATCTTTGGTAATAGGACGACTTGGAGTTGTACCTTCACCTTATGACAACTAGAACCGGATACTTAATAAAACACACCCTTCCAAGTGCCAGATATAACCCGGTGATCACTCTCTAACAGGGCGACGAGGAGGGGATCGCCGGGTAGGTTTATGCTATGCGATGCTACTTGGTGAACTTACCATCTACTCTCTTCTACATGCTGCAAGATGGAGGTGGCCTGAAGCGTAGTCTTCGACAGGACTAGCTATCCCCCTCTTATTCTGGCATTCTACAGTTCAGTCCACCGATATTGCCTCTTTACACATATACCCATGCATATGTAGTGGGGGGGGGGGGGGGGGGGGGGGGGGGGGGGGGGGGGGGGGGGGGGGGGGGGGGGGGGGGGGGGGGGGGGGGGGGGGGGGGGGGGGGGGGGGGGGGGGGGGGGGGGGGGGGGGGGGGGGGGGGGGGGGGGGGGGGGGGGGGGGGGGGGGGGGGGGGGGGGGGGGGGGGGGGGGGGGGGGGGGGGGGGGGGGGGGGGGGGGGGGGGGGGGGGGGGGGGGGGGGGGGGGGGGGGGGGGGGGGGGGGGGGGGGGGAAAAAACAACGATCCTGGGAGAGATCCTTGCCAAGGAAGTCCACGAGACCCCCGGCAAGATCCTTGCCGAGGACAACCGCGGTGCCGCGGAAAGACCCTTGCCGGACCCCCGGCAAGGCCCTTGCCGAAGACACCTGCGGGGCTGCAGCCAGGCTAGTCATGAAACACAAGAGCCGAAGCAAGGTCAACTTCAACCTTCTTTTCACAAGGACCTCAATCCATTCAGGGGCTAATGATGATGATATAGACATGGGGTAGGGTCATAGGCCTGACCTATACGTCCTATCCAAGGTCACTGTCATAGAAGCAAAGAAGCTCAAGAGACCACAGGGAGGGCCCAACAAAGGTGTCGAGTGCAATCCACTCGACCGATCAGCTACTAGGAGACCCCTCCTTCCTGAAGTCGCTCGACCAATCGACCACTCGACCATACAAGAATACACTCGACCTATTGAAGACCAGGAGTCATCTGGAATGGCAACGGACGAGCGTTCACTCTGTAATCTTTAAGGCCATTAAGGCATTTAAGGCTGGCGTTACCAGTAACGCCTCATCTTTATGTACATTGAACCCCGTGTAATGGAGGGGAGATGGGGTCCTGGCGCACTCTATATAAGCCACCCCCTCCTCTGGGACAAGGGTTCGCACCCCCCGTAACACACACACACACACATAATACAGTTGACAGCCTCCGGGCACCGAGACGTAGGGCTGTTACTTCCTCTACGAAGGGCCTGAACTCGTAAAACTCGTGTGTACAACTTCACCATAGCTAGGATCTTGCCTCCTCATACCTACCCCCCACGCATGACCCCCACGTCACGCATGACCCCCCACGTCGCGCGTTCAACGCGGGTCGTGGGGAAGCGCAGCGGACGAAGAAGTTACTGTAGTAAAAATCCGCCCCACCTGCCCGCGCATCGTTCTGGGCCTAGCCCAACAACGCGTCACGCTTATGTGTGGCCCAGCCCCGGGGGCTCCTGTCAGTGTACAAAAGTAGGGGATCTCCTTTTGCACCCCTTTACTTGTGCATGGGCAGTCAGAGCCACGCCCACGACCACACTAAGAATGGCAGAGGAGGGTAGCTGGAACACAAGACAGCCAGAGTAACTCCAAGACCAGGGACACAAAGAGAGCAAGAGGGCGAGGTGGACTCCCCTGGCAAGACCCTCAGCCCCGGCAAGATCCTGGCCGGGGCAACTTGCCTGATGCCAGCAGAGCGCGCCACCCTTGAGCCCAAGGGGTTCCAACACCATCAACCACATTGGAACCAAGGATCAGGAGGCACCTCCCTGGTGGCATGCAGATCTTTGTAGAAACCATAAATACACAAGATAAGACGAGAACCAAAAAACAACGATCCTGGGAGAGATCCTTGCCAAGGAAGTCCACGAGACCCCCGGCAAGATCCTTGCCGAGGACAACCGCGGGGGGGGGGGGGGGGGGGGGGGGGGGGGGGGGGGGGGGGGGGGGGGGGGGGGGGGGGGGGGGGGGGGGGGGGGGGGGGGGGGGGGGGGGGGGGGGGGGGGGGGGGGGGGGGGGGGGGGGGGGGGGGGGGGGGGGGGGGGGGGGGGGGGGGGGGGGGGGGGGGGGGGGGGGGGGGGGGGGGGGGGGGGGGGGGGGGGGGGGGGGGGGGGGGGGGGGGGGGGGGGGGGGGGGGGGGGGGGGGGGGGGGGGGGGGGGGGGGGGGGGGGGGGGGGGGGGGGGGGGGGGGGGGGGGGGGGGGGGGGGGGGGGGGGGGGGGGGGGGGGGGGGGGGGGGGGGGGGGGGGGGGGGGGGGGGGGGGGGGGGGGGGGGGGGGGGGGGGGGGGGGGGGGGGGGGGGGGGGGGGGGGGGGGGGGGGGGGGGGGGGGGGGGGGGGGGGGGGGGGGGGGGGGGGGGGGGGGGGGGGGGGGGGGGGGGGGGGGGGGGGGGGGGGGGGGGGGGGGGGGGGGGGGGGGGGGGGGGGGGGGGGGGGGGGGGGGGGGGGGGGGGGGGGGGGGGGGGGGGGGGGGGGGGGGGGGGGGGGGGGGGGGGGGGGGGGGGGGGGGGGGGGGGGGGGGGGGGGGGGGGGGGGGGGGGGGGGGGGGGGGGGGGGGGGGGGGGGGGGGGGGGGGGGGGGGGGGGGGGGGGGGGGGGGGGGGGGGGGGGGGGGGGGGGGGGGGGGGGGGGGGGGGGGGGGGGGGGGGGGGGGGGGGGGGGGGGGGGGGGGGGGGGGGGGGGGGGGGGGGGGGGGGGGGGGGGGGGGGGGGGGGGGGGGGGGGGGGGGGGGGGGGGGGGGGGGGGGGGGGGGGGGGGGGGGGGGGGGGGGGGGGGGGGGGGGGGGGGGGGGGGGGGGGGGGGGGGGGGGGGGGGGGGGGGGGGGGGGGGGGGGGGGGGGGGGGGGGGGGGGGGGGGGGGGGGGGGGGGGGGGGGGGGGGGGGGGGGGGGGGGGGGGGGGGGGGGGGGGGGGGGGGGGGGGGGGGGGGGGGGGGGGGGGGGGGGGGGGGGGGGGGGGGGGGGGGGGGGGGGGGGGGGGGGGGGGGGGGGGGGGGGGGGGGGGGGGGGGGGGGGGGGGGGGGGGGGGGGGGGGGGGGGGGGGGGGGGGGGGGGGGGGGGGGGGGGGGGGGGGGGGGGGGGGGGGGGGGGGGGGGGGGGGGGGGGGGGGGGGGGGGGGGGGGGGGGGGGGGGGGGGGGGGGGGGGGGGGGGGGGGGGGGGGGGGGGGGGGGGGGGGGGGGGGGGGGGGGGGGGGGGGGGGGGGGGGGGGGGGGGGGGGGGGGGGGGGGGGGGGGGGGGGGGGGGGGGGGGGGGGGGGGGGGGGGGGGGGGGGGGGGGGGGGGGGGGGGGGGGGGGGGGGGGGGGGGGGGGGGGGGGGGGGGGGGGGGGGGGGGGGGGGGGGGGGGGGGGGGGGGGGGGGGGGGGGGGGGGGGGGGGGGGGGGGGGGGGGGGGGGGGGGGGGGGGGGGGGGGGGGGGGGGGGGGGGGGGGGGGGGGGGGGGGGGGGGGGGGGGGGGGGGGGGGGGGGGGGGGGGGGGGGGGGGGGGGGGGGGGGGGGGGGGGGGGGGGGGGGGGGGGGGGGGGGGGGGGGGGGGGGGGGGGGGGGGGGGGGGGGGGGGGGGGGGGGGGGGGGGGGGGGGGGGGGGGGGGGGGGGGGGGGGGGGGGGGGGGGGGGGGGGGGGGGGGGGGGGGGGGGGGGGGGGGGGGGGGGGGGGGGGGGGGGGGGGGGGGGGGGGGGGGGGGGGGGGGGGGGGGGGGGGGGGGGGGGGGGGGGGGGGGGGGGGGGGGGGGGGGGGGGGGGGGGGGGGGGGGGGGGGGGGGGGGGGGGGGGGGGGGGGGGGGGGGGGGGGGGGGGGGGGGGGGGGGGGGGGGGGGGGGGGGGGGGGGGGGGGGGGGGGGGGGGGGGGGGGGGGGGGGGGGGGGGGGGGGGGGGGGGGGGGGGGGGGGGGGGGGGGGGGGGGGGGGGGGGGGGGGGGGGGGGGGGGGGGGGGGGGGGGGGGGGGGGGGGGGGGGGGGGGGGGGGGGGGGGGGGGGGGGGGGGGGGGGGGGGGGGGGGGGGGGGGGGGGGGGGGGGGGGGGGGGGGGGGGGGGGGGGGGGGGGGGGGGGGGGGGGGGGGGGGGGGGGGGGGGGGGGGGGGGGGGGGGGGGGGGGGGGGGGGGGGGGGGGGGGGGGGGGGGGGGGGGGGGGGGGGGGGGGGGGGGGGGGGGGGGGGGGGGGGGGGGGGGGGGGGGGGGGGGGGGGGGGGGGGGGGGGGGGGGGGGGGGGGGGGGGGGGGGGGGGGGGGGGGGGGGGGGGGGGGGGGGGGGGGGGGGGGGGGGGGGGGGGGGGGGGGGGGGGGGGGGGGGGGGGGGGGGGGGGGGGGGGGGGGGGGGGGGGGGGGGGGGGGGGGGGGGGGGGGGGGGGGGGGGGGGGGGGGGGGGGGGGGGGGGGGGGGGGGGGGGGGGGGGGGGGGGGGGGGGGGGGGGGGGGGGGGGGGGGGGGGGGGGGGGGGGGGGGGGGGGGGGGGGGGGGGGGGGGGGGGGGGGGGGGGGGGGGGGGGGGGGGGGGGGGGGGGGGGGGGGGGGGGGGGGGGGGGGGGGGGGGGGGGGGGGGGGGGGGGGGGGGGGGGGGGGGGGGGGGGGGGGGGGGGGGGGGGGGGGGGGGGGGGGGGGGGGGGGGGGGGGGGGGGGGGGGGGGGGGGGGGGGGGGGGGGGGGGGGGGGGGGGGGGGGGGGGGGGGGGGGGGGGGGGGGGGGGGGGGGGGGGGGGGGGGGGGGGGGGGGGGGGGGGGGGGGGGGGGGGGGGGGGGGGGGGGGGGGGGGGGGGGGGGGGGGGGGGGGGGGGGGGGGGGGGGGGGGGGGGGGGGGGGGGGGGGGGGGGGGGGGGGGGGGGGGGGGGGGGGGGGGGGGGGGGGGGGGGGGGGGGGGGGGGGGGGGGGGGGGGGGGGGGGGGGGGGGGGGGGGGGGGGGGGGGGGGGGGGGGGGGGGGGGGGGGGGGGGGGGGGGGGGGGGGGGGGGGGGGGGGGGGGGGGGGGGGGGGGGGGGGGGGGGGGGGGGGGGGGGGGGGGGGGGGGGGGGGGGGGGGGGGGGGGGGGGGGGGGGGGGGGGGGGGGGGGGGGGGGGGGGGGGGGGGGGGGGGGGGGGGGGGGGGGGGGGGGGGGGGGGGGGGGGGGGGGGGGGGGGGGGGGGGGGGGGGGGGGGGGGGGGGGGGGGGGGGGGGGGGGGGGGGGGGGGGGGGGGGGGGGGGGGGGGGGGGGGGGGGGGGGGGGGGGGGGGGGGGGGGGGGGGGGGGGGGGGGGGGGGGGGGGGGGGGGGGGGGGGGGGGGGGGGGGGGGGGGGGGGGGGGGGGGGGGGGGGGGGGGGGGGGGGGGGGGGGGGGGGGGGGGGGGGGGGGGGGGGGGGGGGGGGGGGGGGGGGGGGGGGGGGGGGGGGGGGGGGGGGGGGGGGGGGGGGGGGGGGGGGGGGGGGGGGGGGGGGGGGGGGGGGGGGGGGGGGGGGGGGGGGGGGGGGGGGGGGGGGGGGGGGGGGGGGGGGGGGGGGGGGGGGGGGGGGGGGGGGGGGGGGGGGGGGGGGGGGGGGGGGGGGGGGGGGGGGGGGGGGGGGGGGGGGGGGGGGGGGGGGGGGGGGGGGGGGGGGGGGGGGGGGGGGGGGGGGGGGGGGGGGGGGGGGGGGGGGGGGGGGGGGGGGGGGGGGGGGGGGGGGGGGGGGGGGGGGGGGGGGGGGGGGGGGGGGGGGGGGGGGGGGGGGGGGGGGGGGGGGGGGGGGGGGGGGGGGGGGGGGGGGGGGGGGGGGGGGGGGGGGGGGGGGGGGGGGGGGGGGGGGGGGGGGGGGGGGGGGGGGGGGGGGGGGGGGGGGGGGGGGGGGGGGGGGGGGGGGGGGGGGGGGGGGGGGGGGGGGGGGGGGGGGGGGGGGGGGGGGGGGGGGGGGGGGGGGGGGGGGGGGGGGGGGGGGGGGGGGGGGGGGGGGGGGGGGGGGGGGGGGGGGGGGGGGGGGGGGGGGGGGGGGGGGGGGGGGGGGGGGGGGGGGGGGGGGGGGGGGGGGGGGGGGGGGGGGGGGGGGGGGGGGGGGGGGGGGGGGGGGGGGGGGGGGGGGGGGGGGGGGGGGGGGGGGGGGGGGGGGGGGGGGGGGGGGGGGGGGGGGGGGGGGGGGGGGGGGGGGGGGGGGGGGGGGGGGGGGGGGGGGGGGGGGGGGGGGGGGGGGGGGGGGGGGGGGGGGGGGGGGGGGGGGGGGGGGGGGGGGGGGGGGGGGGGGGGGGGGGGGGGGGGGGGGGGGGGGGGGGGGGGGGGGGGGGGGGGGGGGGGGGGGGGGGGGGGGGGGGGGGGGGGGGGGGGGGGGGGGGGGGGGGGGGGGGGGGGGGGGGGGGGGGGGGGGGGGGGGGGGGGGGGGGGGGGGGGGGGGGGGGGGGGGGGGGGGGGGGGGGGGGGGGGGGGGGGGGGGGGGGGGGGGGGGGGGGGGGGGGGGGGGGGGGGGGGGGGGGGGGGGGGGGGGGGGGGGGGGGGGGGGGGGGGGGGGGGGGGGGGGGGGGGGGGGGGGGGGGGGGGGGGGGGGGGGGGGGGGGGGGGGGGGGGGGGGGGGGGGGGGGGGGGGGGGGGGGGGGGGGGGGGGGGGGGGGGGGGGGGGGGGGGGGGGGGGGGGGGGGGGGGGGGGGGGGGGGGGGGGGGGGGGGGGGGGGGGGGGGGGGGGGGGGGGGGGGGGGGGGGGGGGGGGGGGGGGGGGGGGGGGGGGGGGGGGGGGGGGGGGGGGGGGGGGGGGGGGGGGGGGGGGGGGGGGGGGGGGGGGGGGGGGGGGGGGGGGGGGGGGGGGGGGGGGGGGGGGGGGGGGGGGGGGGGGGGGGGGGGGGGGGGGGGGGGGGGGGGGGGGGGGGGGGGGGGGGGGGGGGGGGGGGGGGGGGGGGGGGGGGGGGGGGGGGGGGGGGGGGGGGGGGGGGGGGGGGGGGGGGGGGGGGGGGGGGGGGGGGGGGGGGGGGGGGGGGGGGGGGGGGGGGGGGGGGGGGGGGGGGGGGGGGGGGGGGGGGGGGGGGGGGGGGGGGGGGGGGGGGGGGGGGGGGGGGGGGGGGGGGGGGGGGGGGGGGGGGGGGGGGGGGGGGGGGGGGGGGGGGGGGGGGGGGGGGGGGGGGGGGGGGGGGGGGGGGGGGGGGGGGGGGGGGGGGGGGGGGGGGGGGGGGGGGGGGGGGGGGGGGGGGGGGGGGGGGGGGGGGGGAAATCAAACGGAGGAGATCGAGTCTTGTGGGGAAAAGTGCGCAAACCTCTGCGGAGTGTATAAACTAATCATGGTGTGATGCCCCCAATTCAATCGTACACTAATCATACACGCGAACGTGTACGATCCAGATTAGGGACTCACGGGAAGATATGACAACACAACTCTAAAAATAAAATAAGTCATACAAGCATCATAATACAAGTGCTCGATCATAGACGAGTCAACGAAACAACCATATCTGAGTACAGACATAAGTCAAACAAGATTGCCTTTGAAGTCGTCTTTCTGTTTAACCAACTTGAACAAGATTTTGGTACTGTAAAATTTGACTTTAGTTCAGATTAGTAAACGGATCTTGTTTCTTTCGTAGTTAGAGTTTCGTTGCTCCGTTTCATTTGATTCTTTTTGCAAACCAGAGTACTTCTGTTGAACTTTCTGGTTAGATATTATTTGAGTTTTACCCGTGCATCTTTTCTTGAGTGCTTATGTATGCTAATGTCTGTTTGCGATAGAATTCCCAGAGTGCGAAGCGTGCTACTACGAGTCACTAGGTTTTGCGGAACGTCAGCAAGGCAAGTAACACATTGATCATACTTCTTTATTACCCAGTTTTTATGCATTAGTTCAACCCTCACACATTGCATGAGTAGGATCTCTTAACATGTGGGTTTTGGAAGTAGATGATGTGGTAGAACCTATTGCCCTGTTTATTATCAAACCCCTGGGAGTTACTTCTACGTTATGCTTATATTGTCATGCTATGCTCGTAGACGTGGATTGGGTTTGAGTGTATCCATGATAGGTGTGAGTTGTTAATTAATGGTTCATCTTAAGGTGGCAACTTTAATACACCTCTGGGTGGATTGCTTGTGGGCACCTGGAGAATCCAGTGTTGTCCTAGGATATCCTGGAGTACCCGTGTGATCATCCCACGGTCCGCCACCCAGGCTCAGGGGGGGGGGGGGGGGGGGGGGGGGGGGGGGGGGGGGGGGGGGGGGGGGGGGGGGGGGGGGGGGGGGGGGGGGGGGGGGGGGGGGGGGGGGGGGGGGGGGGGGGGGGGGGGGGGGGGGGGGGGGGGGGGGGGGGGGGGGGGGGGGGGGGGGGGGGGGGGGGGGGGGGGGGGGGGGGGGGGGGGGGGGGGGGGGGGGGGGGGGGGGGGGGGGGGGGGGGGGGGGGGGGGGGGGGGGGGGGGGGGGGGGGGGGGGGGGGGGGGGGGGGGGGGGGGGGGGGGGGGGGGGGGGGGGGGGGGGGGGGGGGGGGGGGGGGGGGGGGGGGGGGGGGGGGGGGGGGGGGGGGGGGGGGGGGGGGGGGGGGGGGGGGGGGGGGGGGGGGGGGGGGGGGGGGGGGGGGGGGGGGGGGGGGGGGGGGGGGGGGGGGGGGATGATGTTTCAACCACCATGATAGTTAAATAAAATCTATTCCTTTGTTGTAGGGAAAAATTGGCTTTTTGCAAAATAATATAACCTTAGAGCCTCCACCAGCCATATATGCATGTAGTGATAGCATTTATCTATTCATTGCTCTACTATGTTATATTGCCAGCATATTCCATGTGCTGACCCATTTCGGGCTGCAACATATCATGTTGCAGACTTTTCAGACGAAGAGTAAGGTGCGCTAGGTCGTTTGTCATGCACTCAGCTATGCCGTTGGAGTTGATGGACTCACTTTATCTTCCAAGCCTTCCGCTGTTATCTTATTTAGATGGCCTTAAGACATATTTATTGTAATAAGTTCTCTTTTGAGACACTCGATGTAATAAGTGCGTGATTGCTACTCTGTTATAAATCCATTTAAGTACTGTGTGTGTCAGCATTACCGATCTAGGGATGACACTGAACACAGAGATTTGGCCGTTTGAGGTCGGATCGCTACAAAGACTATAAATTGTTTTGTGTCTGCGGTATAATCTTTCCATGAAGGAAAGATGCGCACAAAGTTCCTGACAACAATATAAGCTTCATCTTCTAAACTGTGAAGAAATGGAACATGGGTCCTATTTGCTGCAATTAGGGCTCTCTCTGGTTCAAAAAGGGATTTGGCAACTGGATTTGGTGTACTCTTTGCTGGAATGGGGGTTTTGCGTCGTAGAGTTGGTGCTATGTCAACTGGCATCATCATACTGTTTGCAGCAGTTGGGGTCTATTGAGTTGGGGCATCAGAGATGACCAGTGTAGTAGGGCTAGACTCTGCTAGAGTTGGGGCCGTGTTTTGTGGGTCAGGTGATATTGCAACTACACCTAATGGGCTATTTGATTTATCAGGTGTCACTACCTTTTCCAAATACTTTGCTCGCGCTCCTCCGCGATCAGTAATCGCCCTCTTCCTTTTGAATGTCTGATACACAAGAACAACATTTGAATGGATAAATATGGTATGATGACAGATGGAATATGTACTAAAAATGGATAGGCAGGGCGTATTCACATACATGATGTGTAAACTAAGCTAATGGCAGTGCAACAAAGTAGAAGCAATGCAAAGCATCAGTTGCAAGATATGTGCGACTAAAATTGCAACTATCCCTGGGTGGTTTTGGTAATTCCTAACAACATATAGCTCATTGAACTAATGCTCTTTCAAGATGATCATTTCAGAAAGTTCAATGATTGGCATGGCATAGACTAGGAATGTGGACCCCTCAAAATGCTAAGGACACATATTGGCTCAAGCTCAAGACTCTGCATTTTCATTTTAGTGATCCAAGATCACATTGAGTCCATAGGAAAAGCCAATACTATTAAAAGGGGATGAGGTGTTGCTTAATGGCTTGCTTGCTCAAAATGCTTAGTGATATGCTCCAAAAGCCCTCAACCACTTTCTCATATCCACATATGTCCCAAACCAAAAGTCAAACTTGCCCCCACCGATTTGATCTATCCGGCGCCACGGAGTTCATTTGACATAGCCATAGCCAGAAACCCTAATCAGTTCGGTCTCACCGATAGGGATCTCGGTCTCACCGAGATGGGATTGCAAACTCTCTGTTTCCCTTCGTAACGTTTCGGTCCAACCGAAATGAGTGATAGGTCCCACCGAGTTCGCAATGCAAACTCTCTGTTTCCTTTTCATAATGTTTCGGTCTCACCGAAATGAGCGATCGGTCCCACCGAGTTTGCCTGACCAACTCTTTGTTTGCCTATTACAGAAATCGGTCTCACCGAGATTACGTTATGCCCTAACCCTAATGAAATTGGTCCCACCGAGTTGACATGTCGGTCCCACCAAAAATCCTAACATTCACATTTTGAAAATCGGTCTGACCGAGTTTGAGTATTCGGTCCCACCGTGTTTGGTAAACTGTGTGTAACGGTTAGATTTTGTGTGGAGGCTATATATACCCCTCCACCCTTCCTCCATTCAGGGAGGGCCATCAGAACGTGCCTACACTTCCAGTATTCATTTTCCGAGAGAGAACCACCTACTCATGTGTTGAGACCAAGATATTCCAATCCAACCACAAGAATCTTGATCTCTAGCCTTCCCCAAGTTGCTTTCCACTCAAATCATCTTTCCACCAAATCCAAATCTGTGTGAGAGAGTTGAGTGTTGGGGAGACTATCATTTGAAGCACAAGAGCAAGGAGTTCATCATCAACACACCATCGATTACCTTTTGGAGAGTGGTGTCTCCTAGATTGGTTAGGTGTCACTTGGTAGCCTCCGTCAAGATTGTGGAGTTGAACCAAGGAGTTTGTACGGGCAAGGAGATCGCCGACTTCATGAAGATATACCCTAGTGAGGCAAGTCCTTCATGGGCGATGGCCATGGTGGGATAGACAAGGTTGCTTCTTCGTGGACCCTTCATGGGTGGAGCCCTCCATGGACTCGCGCAGCCGTTACCCTTCGTGGGTTGAAGTCTCCATCAATGTGGATGTACGATAGCACCACCTATCGGAACCACGCCAAAAATCTCCGTGTCT
>JAAAWM010008240.1:0-12766 GCA_036873465.1 Thinopyrum obtusiflorum
ATGAACTCGACCTCTCTTGTTTTTGTAAATATGATTAGTTCATCGTTCCTGATCCAACCTATTATGAAACAAACATGTTTGCAATGACAGTTAGAGATTGTAGTTACTTATGACATGCTTAATTAGCTAGGAGATTATAATGGTTTACCTTGCGTGCCAACATGCTATTAAAATGGTTGTGATGTGGTATGATAGGGTGGTATCCTATTTTGAATGATTCGAGTGGTTTGACTTGGCACATGTTCACGCATGTAGTTGAAACAAAATCAACATAGCCTCTATGATATTTATGTTCATGGTGCATTATATCCTACTCATGCTTGCATTCAGTGTTGATTAATTTAATTGCATGTTCATGACTGTTGTCGCTCTCTAGCTGGTCGCTTCCCAGTCTTTTTCTAGCCTTCACTTGTACTAAGCGGGAATACTGCTTGTGCATCCAATTCCACAAACCCCAAAGTTGTTCCATATGAGTCCACCATACCTACCTATATACGGTATCTACTTGCCATTCCAAGTAAATTTGTATGTGCCAAACTCTAAACCTTCAAATAAACATTATGTTTTGTATACTCGAATAGCTCGGGGGGGGGGGGGGGGGGGGGGGGGGGGGGGGGGGGGGGGGGGGGGGGGGGGGGGGGGGGGGGGGGGGGGGGGGGGGGGGGGGGGGGGGGGGGGGGGGGGGGGGGGGGGGGGGGGGGGGGGGGGGGGGGGGGGGGGGGGGGGGGGGGGGGGGGGGGGGGGGGGGGGGGGGGGGGGGGGGGGGGGGGGGGGGGGGGGGGGGGGGGGGGGGGGGGGGGGGGGGGGGGGGGGGGGGGGGGGGGGGGGGGGGGGGGGGGGGGGGGGGGGGGGGGGGGGGGGGGGGGGGGGGGGGGGGGGGGGGGGGGGGGGGGGGGGGGGGGGGGGGGGGGGGGGGGGGGGGGGGGGGGGGGGGGGGGGGGGGGGGGGGGGGGGGGGGGGGGGGGGGGGGGGGGGGGGGGGGGGGGGGGGGGGGGGGGGGGGGGGGGGGGGGGGGGGGGGGGGGGGGGGGGGGGGGGGGGGGGGGGGGGGGGGGGGGGGGGGGGGGGGGGGGGGGGGGGGGGGGGGGGGGGGGGGGGGGGGGGGGGGGGGGGGGGGGGGGGGGGGGGGGGGGGGGGGGGGGGGGGGGGGGGGGGGGGGGGGGGGGGGGGGGGGGGGGGGGGGGGGGGGGGGGGGGGGGGGGGGGGGGGGGGGGGGGGGGGGGGGGGGGGGGGGGGGGGGGGGGGGGGGGGGGGGGGGGGGGGGGGGGGGGGGGGGGGGGGGGGGGGGGGGGGGGGGGGGGGGGGGGGGGGGGGGGGGGGGGGGGGGGGGGGGGGGGGGGGGGGGGGGGGGGGGGGGGGGGGGGGGGGGGGGGGGGGGGGGGGGGGGGGGGGGGGGGGGGGGGGGGGGGGGGGGGGGGGGGGGGGGGGGGGGGGGGGGGGGGGGGGGGGGGGGGGGGGGGGGGGGGGGGGGGGGGGGGGGGGGGGGGGGGGGGGCAGCGCGAGTAAGAAGATCCTAAATTATTATTTTTGAGCAAGAAGGGACCTCAATCCCAAGAAAGTAGCAAAGAGGGCCAAGATAAGACATAAGAAACTACATACTAAGACATGCCTTAACAAAGGCAATATACTCATGGTTTGCGTCAGTGATGATCATGTCATCAACAAGAAGAGTCCTACCAAGAGCAGAAAGGAGGACAAACAACGTCGGATCATGAGCACTCGATGAAAACCAGCAGCAGACACCATAGAGGCAAAACGCTCAAACCAGGTGTAAGGGTGTGAGGGGCTTGCTTAAAGCCATAGTGAGAGCGATGAAGACGACAAAGCATGTCGTAAGGAGCAGAATACCCAGGTGGTGGCTGTACCTAAACCTCCTCGCGCAGCTCACCATTAAGAAATGCATTCTTAACATCAAGCCTAGACACAGATCGGTGGCGAACAGAGGCCACAATAAGAAGTGTGCGAACAACGGTGAGCAAAAGTCTCATCGTAATTAGGACCATGCTCCTGCTGAAAGCCATGACCCACAACACGAGCTTTGTAATGCCCAAGAGAACCATCAGAGTGAGTCTTAACCTTGTAGACCCACCAAGTGATGGGACGAACATGAGGAGGAACATAAACAATATCCCACGTGCCGATGCGCTCAAGAGCAACAGTCTCCTCTGCCATCACAAGGTGCCATTTGGTATGAACAACATCAGAATAAGAAGTTGGCTCAAGAACAACATCGCCAACGCTTCGAAGACCAAGGCGGTCAACAGGCCAAAGTGGACGAGGACACAAACCATAAGTAGGCTGAGACGGGAAAGATGGCACATCGGTAGACGCATCCACAACACGTAGACATCCTGTATAGAAGTCAGGAAAAGATGGAAGAATATGAGCTGGAATCATCAGGATAAACTCAGGTGATGGAGACAAGGAAGCCACTGGTGATGAAGGTGTAGAATCATGTGATAAGTGAGGTGAGGAAATCATAGGAGATGATGGTGTTGGTTCTACAATAATCAGAGAAGCAGGAGCAGTATGACGACTGGATAAGGGCTCAATAGGAGTGGTAGGAGTGTCAGGAAAATTGTGGAAAGAGATATACTCCACTTAAAAGGCCGAAGAAGATGGACTCAACAAAAGTCATATCCCGAGAAATAGGCATCCGACGACCAACATGATCCCAACAACGATATCCCTTATGCTCATCGTTGTATCCTAAGAAGACACACTCAACAGACTGACAAGTCAGTTTGGTGCATTCACGAGGGGCAAGAAGGACATAACAAACACAACCAAACAATTGAAGTGTCGAATAAACGATCAAATAGACGCTCGAAAGGAGCGTCACCCTGCAGAGCAGTGGATTGCTAAAGGTTGATGAGATAGATGGAAGTGGAGACAGACTCGACCCAAAAGTGCGGCGGAAGAGAGGCGGCGACCATCAACGGACGAGTCATCTCAAGAAGGTGATGATGCTTGTGCTCAGCCACGCCATTCTGAGCATGAGCACCAGGATAAGAGAACCAAAATCTGCTCAGAAAGGATTCCACCAGAGCCATCATTGAACACACAAATAGGCGTAGAGAACTGAGTGTGAACCATGCCAGCAAAAAGCTTATAAGACCTCACTACAAGAAGAAATAAAGTATATCCAGGTGTGTCGAGAGAAGTTATACTACCGGAGGCAAAGGGAGATGGACCCCTGAGATCATATTGAACAAGGTCGGAAGGACGATGAGACATTGTCTTGCTATGAGTATAAGGTAACTAGACCGTGGATTAAAGACATCATCGGAGTCGGATCAAAGAAGACCATGTCGAACTAAGGATGAGAGATCACAAGTGACCCAAGGGGATGATGCCAATCCTGAAAATAACTGGTAGACAAGGCAACAAAGGTAGAGACTGGCGGCGGTGGCAGCAGAGGGACTTGATCCAGCATCCCACGTGCATGTGCACTCTTCGTACCCCACCGATCCGGCTTGGTGTTCTTTTCCTGTTTGCGGGTTGCGGGCCACGCACTTGATTAAGCACCTCAGTTTCTCCTACTGCGCGCCCTTGGCCTCGACTTTAGGTAGCGCCTGTCCTCGGCTCATCCCGTGCATAATCCAGGTACGCGTCGACTGTCCGAGCTCCTGCTCACCATTGGTGGTGCTCGAGCGTGCGGTTATGGTGTCGCACATAAAGGGAACATGGGATGTGGGATTGAGACAGTGCTCATAGCAACCCGCAACAAGGCAAAGAATGCCCATCCAGACTGGCAGGGAGCAAAGGTGGTCACAATGGTGGACGGAGTCTCAACAGTGCGCTCATCAGTAAGAGCAGCACGAGCAAGAAGATTCTAGATATACTTCTCTTAGGAAATAAGGAGCAACATGAGCAAGAAGATTCTGGATATACTTCTCTTAGGAAATAAGGAGCAATCTCAAGGAAGTAGCAAAGAGGACCAAGATTCAGCAGTGACCTTATCACTAAGAGCAGCATGAGCAAGAAGATCCTGAATGTACTTCTCTTGGGAAATAAAGAAGCCATCAGAGGTAGAAGAAACCTCAGGGGGGGGGGGGGGGGGGGGGGGGGGGGGGGGGGGGGGGGGGGGGGGGGGGGGGGGGGGGGGGGGGGGGGGGGGGGGGGGGGGGGGGGGGGGGGGGGGGGGGGGGGGGGGGGGGGGGGGGGGGGGGGGGGGGGGGGGGGGGGGGGGGGGGGGGGGGGGGGGGGGGGGGGGGGGGGGGGGGGGGGGGGGGGGGGGGGGGGGGGGGGGGGGGGGGGGGGGGGGGGGGGGGGGGGGGGGGGGGGGGGGGGGGGGGGGGGGGGGGGGGGGGGGGGGGGGGGGGGGGGGGGGGGGGGGGGGGGGGGGGGGGGGGGGGGGGGGGGGGGGGGGGGGGGGGGGGGGGGGGGGGGGGGGGGGGGGGGGGGGGGGGGGGGGGGGGGGGGGGGGGGGGGGGGGGGGGGGGGGGGGGGGGGGGGGGGGGGGGGGGGGGGGGGGGGGGGGGGGGGGGGGGGGGGGGGGGGGGGGGGGGGGGGGGGGGGGGGGGGGGGGGGGGGGGGGGGGGGGGGGGGGGGGGGGGGGGGGGGGGGGGGGGGGGGGGGGGGGGGGGGGGGGGGGGGGGGGGGGGGGGGGGGGGGGGGGGGGGGGGGGGGGGGGGGGGGGGGGGGGGGGGGGGGGGGGGGGGGGGGGGGGGGGGGGGGGGGGGGGGGGGGGGGGGGGGGGGGGGGGGGGGGGGGGGGGGGGGGGGGGGGGGGGGGGGGGGGGGGGGGGGGGGGGGGGGGGGGGGGGGGGGGGGGGGGGGGGGGGGGGGGGGGGGGGGGGGGGGGGGGGGGGGGGGGGGGGGGGGGGGGGGGGGGGGGGGGGGGGGGGGGGGGGGGGGGGGGGGGGGGGGGGGGGGGGGGGGGGGGGGGGGGGGGGGGGGGGGGGGGGGGGGGGGGGGGGGGGGGGGGGGGGGGGGGGGGGGGGGGGGGGGGGGGGGGGGGGGGGGGGGGGGGGGGGGGGGGGGGGGGGGGGGGGGGGGGGGGGGGGGGGGGGGGGGGGGGGGGGGGGGGGGGGGGGGGGGGGGGGGGGGGGGGGGGGGGGGGGGGGGGGGGGGGGGGGGGGGGGGGGGGGGGGGGGGGGGGGGGGGGGGGGGGGGGGGGGGGGGGGGGGGGGGGGGGGGGGGGGGGGGGGGGGGGGGGGGGGGGGGGGGGGGGGGGGGGGGGGGGGGGGGGGGGGGGGGGGGGGGGGGGGGGGGGGGGGGGGGGGGGGGGGGGGGGGGGGGGGGGGGGGGGGGGGGGGGGGGGGGGGGGGGGGGGGGGGGGGGGGGGGGGGGGGGGGGGGGGGGGGGGGGGGGGGGGGGGGGGGGGGGGGGGGGGGGGGGGGGGGGGGGGGGGGGGGGGGGGGGGGGGGGGGGGGGGGGGGGGGGGGGGGGGGGGGGGGGGGGGGGGGGGGGGGGGGGGGGGGGGGGGGGGGGGGGGGGGGGGGGGGGGGGGGGGGGGGGGGGGGGGGGGGGGGGGGGGGGGGGGGGGGGGGGGGGGGGGGGGGGGGGGGGGGGGGGGGGGGGGGGGGGGGGGGGGGGGGGGGGGGGGGGGGGGGGGGGGGGGGGGGGGGGGGGGGGGGGGGGGGGGGGGGGGGGGGGGGGGGGGGGGGGGGGGGGGGGGGGGGGGGGGGGGGGGGGGGGGGGGGGGGGGGGGGGGGGGGGGGGGGGGGGGGGGGGGGGGGGGGGGGGGGGGGGGGGGGGGGGGGGGGGGGGGGGGGGGGGGGGGGGGGGGGGGGGGGGGGGGGGGGGGGGGGGGGGGGGGGGGGGGGGGGGGGGGGGGGGGGGGGGGGGGGGGGGGGGGGGGGGGGGGGGGGGGGGGGGGGGGGGGGGGGGGGGGGGGGGGGGGGGGGGGGGGGGGGGGGGGGGGGGGGGGGGGGGGGGGGGGGGGGGGGGGGGGGGGGGGGGGGGGGGGGGGGGGGGGGGGGGGGGGGGGGGGGGGGGGGGGGGGGGGGGGGGGGGGGGGGGGGGGGGGGGGGGGGGGGGGGGGGGGGGGGGGGGGGGGGGGGGGGGGGGGGGGGGGGGGGGGGGGGGGGGGGGGGGGGGGGGGGGGGGGGGGGGGGGGGGGGGGGGGGGGGGGGGGGGGGGGGGGGGGGGGGGGGGGGGGGAGACGATGATGCCACAAAGAGACAGTAAACGAAGTAACCAAGGCGAAGAGACTATCGATGGTGGCAGCAAAGCGACCAGTCAAGCTCCCAGAGGACGTGGGAGTTACAACGATGATGGCCAACACAAGTAAAGCATCCATCTGAGGATCCTAATCAGAACAAGAGTTAAACTAAAGAATGGTTGTACAACCAAAGTCGACAATCTGACCACCTAAAATGAGCTGCACGGGCCAAGGAATATGAGCAAAAGAATTAACATGAAAAGACCACTTCGAACTAAGGATGAGAAACAAGAACCACACAAGTGACACAGGCGATGATGCCACAAAGAGACAATAAACGAAGTAACCAAGGAGGAGAGACTGTTGACATTGGTAGCAAAGGGACCAGTCAAGCTCCCAGAGGAACACCAAGTAAAGCATCCATCTGAGGTTACTAATCAGAACAAGAGTTAAACTAAAGAATGACTGTACAACCAATGTCGACAATCTGACCACCTAAAATGAGTTGCATGGGCCAAGGAACATGAGCAAAAGAATTAACATGAAAAGACGAAGTAGTAAGAGTGCCTCGACTGTCGACTTGGAGGGAAGTTCCATCAGTAGTAAGAACATGAACATGAGAATCTGAAGGTCGAATAGCTGACAAACTCAAAGAATCGTAAACTATTTGAAAATACGTCCAGTATCAAGGATTCATAGAGATGTACTTGATTGTGTAAAAGTGGTCACTTAGTACTAGAAAAATCAATGGCAAAACTTGTTGATGGAGAACCCAAAGAATCAGCTAGTAGACATGGAAGTCGCCTAATCTCCAGTGTAGTCACTGTCTCAACTGAAGAGGTTGCCGAAGAAGTATTGTGCGATGAAACTAGAAGTAGCAAGTAGGTGTTATGTTAAAGATCAAACACCCAAAAATATTTCGGGGGGGGGGGGGGGGGGGGGGGGGGGGGGGGGGGGGGGGGGGGGGGGGGGGGGGGGGGGGGGGGGGGGGGGGGGGGGGGGGGGGGGGGGGGGGGGGGGGGGGGGGGGGGGGGGGGGGGGGGGGGGGGGGGGGGGGGGGGGGGGGGGGGGGGGGGGGGGGGGGGGGGGGGGGGGGGGGGGGGGGGGGGGGGGGGGGGGGGGGGGGGGGGGGGGGGGGGGGGGGGGGGGGGGGGGGGGGGGGGGGGGGGGGGGGGGGGGGGGGGGGGGGGGGGGGGGGGGGGGGGGGGGGGGGGGGGGGGGGGGGGGGGGGGGGGGGGGGGGGGGGGGGGGGGGGGGGGGGGGGGGGGGGGGGGGGGGGGGGGGGGGGGGGGGGGGGGGGGGGGGGGGGGGGGGGGGGGGGGGGGGGGGGGGGGGGGGGGGGGGGGGGGGGGGGGGGGGGGGGGGGGGGGGGGGGGGGGGGGGGGGGGGGGGGGGGGGGGGGGGGGGGGGGGGGGGGGGGGGGGGGGGGGGGGGGGGGGGGGGGGGGGGGGGGGGGGGGGGGGGGGGGGGGGGGGGGGGGGGGGGGGGGGGGGGGGGGGGGGGGGGGGGGGGGGGGGGGGGGGGGGGGGGGGGGGGGGGGGGGGGGGGGGGGGGGGGGGGGGGGGGGGGGGGGGGGGGGGGGGGGGGGGGGGGGGGGGGGGGGGGGGGGGGGGGGGGGGGGGGGGGGGGGGGGGGGGGGGGGGGGGGGGGGGGGGGGGGGGGGGGGGGGGGGGGGGGGGGGGGGGGGGGGGGGGGGGGGGGGGGGGGGGGGGGGGGGGGGGGGGGGGGGGGGGGGGGGGGGGGGGGGGGGGGGGGGGGGGGGGGGGGGGGGGGGGGGGGGGGGGGGGGGGGGGGGGGGGGGGGGGGGGGGGGGGGGGGGGGGGGGGGGGGGGGGGGGGGGGGGGGGGGGGGGGGGGGGGGGGGGGGGGGGGGGGGGGGGGGGGGGGGGGGGGGGGGGGGGGGGGGGGGGGGGGGGGGGGGGGGGGGGGGGGGGGGGGGGGGGGGGGGGGGGGGGGGGGGGGGGGGGGGGGGGGGGGGGGGGGGGGGGGGGGGGGGGGGGGGGGGGGGGGGGGGGGGGGGGGGGGGGGGGGGGGGGGGGGGGGGGGGGGGGGGGGGGGGGGGGGGGGGGGGGGGGGGGGGGGGGGGGGGGGGGGGGGGGGGGGGGGGGGGGGGGGGGGGGGGGGGGGGGGGGGGGGGGGGGGGGGGGGGGGGGGGGGGGGGGGGGGGGGGGGGGGGGGGGGGGGGGGGGGGGGGGGGGGGGGGGGGGGGGGGGGGGGGGGGGGGGGGGGGGGGGGGGGGGGGGGGGGGGGGGGGGGGGGGGGGGGGGGGGGGGGGGGGGGGGGGGGGGGGGGGGGGGGGGGGGGGGGGGGGGGGGGGGGGGGGGGGGGGGGGGGGGGGGGGGGGGGGGGGGGGGGGGGGGGGGGGGGGGGGGGGGGGGGGGGGGGGGGGGGGGGGGGGGGGGGGGGGGGGGGGGGGGGGGGGGGGGGGGGGGGGGGGGGGGGGGGGGGGGGGGGGGGGGGGGGGGGGGGGGGGGGGGGGGGGGGGGGGGGGGGGGGGGGGGGGGGGGGGGGGGGGGGGGGGGGGGGGGGGGGGGGGGGGGGGGGGGGGGGGGGGGGGGGGGGGGGGGGGGGGGGGGGGGGGGGGGGGGGGGGGGGGGGGGGGGGGGGGGGGGGGGGGGGGGGGGGGGGGGGGGGGGGGGGGGGGGGGGGGGGGGGGGGGGGGGGGGGGGGGGGGGGGGGGGGGGGGGGGGGGGGGGGGGGGGGGGGGGGGGGGGGGGGGGGGGGGGGGGGGGGGGGGGGGGGGGGGGGGGGGGGGGGGGGGGGGGGGGGGGGGGGGGGGGGGGGGGGGGGGGGGGGGGGGGGGGGGGGGGGGGGGGGGGGGGGGGGGGGGGGGGGGGGGGGGGGGGGGGGGGGGGGGGGGGGGGGGGGGGGGGGGGGGGGGGGGGGGGGGGGGGGGGGGGGGGGGGGGGGGGGGGGGGGGGGGGGGGGGGGGGGGGGGGGGGGGGGGGGGGGGGGGGGGGGGGGGGGGGGGGGGGGGGGGGGGGGGGGGGGGGGGGGGGGGGGGGGGGGGGGGGGGGGGGGGGGGGGGGGGGGGGGGGGGGGGGGGGGGGGGGGGGGGGGGGGGGGGGGGGGGGGGGGGGGGGGGGGGGGGGGGGGGGGGGGGGGGGGGGGGGGGGGGGGGGGGGGGGGGGGGGGGGGGGGGGGGGGGGGGGGGGGGGGGGGGGGGGGGGGGGGGGGGGGGGGGGGGGGGGGGGGGGGGGGGGGGGGGGGGGGGGGGGGGGGGGGGGGGGGGGGGGGGGGGGGGGGGGGGGGGGGGGGGGGGGGGGGGGGGGGGGGGGGGGGGGGGGGGGGGGGGGGGGGGGGGGGGGGGGGGGGGGGGGGGGGGGGGGGGGGGGGGGGGGGGGGGGGGGGGGGGGGGGGGGGGGGGGGGGGGGGGGGGGGGGGGGGGGGGGGGGGGGGGGGGGGGGGGGGGGGGGGGGGGGGGGGGGGGGGGGGGGGGGGGGGGGGGGGGGGGGGGGGGGGGGGGGGGGGGGGGGGGGGGGGGGGGGGGGGGGGGGGGGGGGGGGGGGGGGGGGGGGGGGGGGGGGGGGGGGGGGGGGGGGGGGGGGGGGGGGGGGGGGGGGGGGGGGGGGGGGGGGGGGGGGGGGGGGGGGGGGGGGGGGGGGGGGGGGGGGGGGGGGGGGGGGGGGGGGGGGGGGGGGGGGGGGGGGGGGGGGGGGGGGGGGGGGGGGGGGGGGGGGGGGGGGGGGGGGGGGGGGGGGGGGGGGGGGGGGGGGGGGGGGGGGGGGGGGGGGGGGGGGGGGGGGGGGGGGGGGGGGGGGGGGGGGGGGGGGGGGGGGGGGGGGGGGGGGGGGGGGGGGGGGGGGGGGGGGGGGGGGGGGGGGGGGGGGGGGGGGGGGGGGGGGGGGGGGGGGGGGGGGGGGGGGGGGGGGGGGGGGGGGGGGGGGGGGGGGGGGGGGGGGGGGGGGGGGGGGGGGGGGGGGGGGGGGGGGGGGGGGGGGGGGGGGGGGGGGGGGGGGGGGGGGGGGGGGGGGGGGGGGGGGGGGGGGGGGGGGGGGGGGGGGGGGGGGGGGGGGGGGGGGGGGGGGGGGGGGGGGGGGGGGGGGGGGGGGGGGGGGGGGGGGGGGGGGGGGGGGGGGGGGGGGGGGGGGGGGGGGGGGGGGGGGGGGGGGGGGGGGGGGGGGGGGGGGGGGGGGGGGGGGGGGGGGGGGGGGGGGGGGGGGGGGGGGGGGGGGGGGGGGGGGGGGGGGGGGGGGGGGGGGGGGGGGGGGGGGGGGGGGGGGGGGGGGGGGGGGGGGGGGGGGGGGGGGGGGGGGGGGGGGGGGGGGGGGGGGGGGGGGGGGGGGGGGGGGGGGGGGGGGGGGGGGGGGGGGGGGGGGGGGGGGGGGGGGGGGGGGGGGGGGGGGGGGGGGGGGGGGGGGGGGGGGGGGGGGGGGGGGGGGGGGGGGGGGGGGGGGGGGGGGGGGGGGGGGGGGGGGGGGGGGGGGGGGGGGGGGGGGGGGGGGGGGGGGGGGGGGGGGGGGGGGGGGGGGGGGGGGGGGGGGGGGGGGGGGGGGGGGGGGGGGGGGGGGGGGGGGGGGGGGGGGGGGGGGGGGGGGGGGGGGGGGGGGGGGGGGGGGGGGGGGGGGAGGTGGGGAAGCCGCAGGTGACGATGATGTGGGGTCTACAACAGTAGTACAAGAAGACACATGGGAATGGAAGAGGGCGATACGTGAGTGATAGGACACATCAACACGATTATGGTTGGTGAGTTCATGCTTTTCAGGATAGCACGCAATATTGATAGCATTTGTACTGTTTGACAAAGGAGTAGGTCTAGTGACAAAAACATCAAAATCCTCAAGCAACCATCGTAACCAAGTCACCTCTGTTGTCAACAGAGGTATAGCTTGCAACTTAGCCTTTGCACTCAAAGGGAATAGCGCAGTCTGTTTCTTTGTCTTTCGGGCAATGAGAAAACCATGAAGAAAACACAGTAAGTACAACGGGACGAGCAAACTTGTGCATAGGAATAAGGAGATGGTGAGGTAGTTCCACAAAGATATTGTAGAACCGGGGGAGGGGGGTGACTCAAAGTGGATTAAAGTGGGAGCAGAGACAAGCTGATTTAGAATGAGAACGTGATATGAAATGTCTGGACGAGTGACATCTAAATACAAGACTCCCGATAAGATGGGGGGGGGGGGGGGGGGGGGGGGGGGGGGGGGGGGGGGGGGGGGGGGGGGGGGGGGGGGGGGGGGGGGGGGGGGGGGGGGGGGGGGGGGGGGGGGGGGGGGGGGGGGGGGGGGGGGGGGGGGGGGGGGGGGGGGGGGGGGGGGGGGGGGGGGGGGGGGGGGGGGGGGGGGGGGGGGGGGGGGGGGGGGGGGGGGGGGGGGGGGGGGGGGGGGGGGGGGGGGGGGGGGGGGGGGGGGGGGGGGGGGGGGGGGGGGGGGGGGGGGGGGGGGGGGGGGGGGGGGGGGGGGGGGGGGGGGGGGGGGGGGGGGGGGGGGGGGGGGGGGGGGGGGGGGGGGGGGGGGGGGGGGGGGGGGGGGGGGGGGGGGGGGGGGGGGGGGGGGGGGGGGGGGGGGGGGGGGGGGGGGGGGGGGGGGGGGGGGGGGGGGGGGGGGGGGGGGGGGGGGGGGGGGGGGGGGGGGGGGGGGGGGGGGGGGGGGGGGGGGGGGGGGGGGGGGGGGGGGGGGGGGGGGGGGGGGGGGGGGGGGGGGAGATAGCTCATTGAAAGATGACACATCAGAAGAATCCACAAGATGTGGACGACTAGTGTAGTAAAGAAGAGGATGAGGATGAATCACCGGGGAAGGCTTAGGGGAGATAGCTCATTGAAAGATGACACATCAGAAGAATCCACAAGATGTGGACGACTAGTGTAGTAAAGAAGAGGATGAGGATGAATCACCGGGGAAGGCTTAGGACGACTAGTGTAGTAAAGAAGAGGATGAGGATGAATCACCGGGGAAGGCTTAGGGGACGAACGAGGTGGGGAAGCTGCAGGTGACGATGATGTGGGGTCTACAATAGTCGTATAGGAAGACACATTGGAATGGATGGACAAGGGCAATATATGAGTGATAGGTGTATCGGCAAAAGCTAGGAAAGAAATATCCTCAATGAGAGAGGCTGAAGGAGAGAATCGACGTGGATAGGAAGGACGAGGCTCATCAAAAGTTGCACTCGGAGGAATGCTTATCCGCCGATCGATACGATCCCAACACTGATAGCACTTGTGCTCATCAGTAACCTAAGAAGACACATTCAATATACTAAGCAGTCATTTTGAGGGGCAAGAAGAACGTATTAGACGCAACAAAACAAACGAAGCAACTGAGTAGCCACGTGAATGACCAAAAAGACACTCAAGAGGAATATCGCCCTGCAAAGCAAGGAAGGCTGACTGTTGATGAGGTAGGTGGATTTAGAAACAACCTCAACCCAAAAGTGAGGTGGAAGACAAGCGTTGATCTTCAATGCACAAGCTGACTCAAGAAGGTGACGATGCTTAGCAAATAATTCTAAGCATCAGGACCATGACAAGAGAACTAAGAAAGTGTGCCCTGCTCAACAAGGAATCCGCACAACAAATGATTGATAAACTCGCAAGCAAAATCTGCATGGAAGGCATAGATAGGAGTGGAAAATTGGGTATGAAGCATGGCGGCAAACTTCTTACTGATAGATAAGACCTCACTAGAAGAAAAGCATAAAATATATCCATGTGTGTCTAGA
>JAAAWM010008241.1:0-12772 GCA_036873465.1 Thinopyrum obtusiflorum
AAGGTCAACTTTAATCTGGCCTGTTTGGCTCGCCTAATAATTTTACCGCAGGTCTGCCACTGTCTGTTGGACAGCAAGGTCCAAGGTGTTGGGTTTGTTGCCATCGTAGGCACTCACAGGGTGCTCTGTCTGAGGAGCTGGCTGAGCAAGCACTACTACAAATGATGTCTCTGGTGCTTGCGTGCATGATCCTCGACGGCGATGGCAATGGCGACGACGATGGCAATGGCGATGACAACGTACATTTTGTGTAGCTAGGGTTTGAAAACTATTTGATGGTTTGTATATTTTGATGAGGTGATATATAGTAACCCCTCACGCCGATGATGAACTTGCGGTGATAAGATACACCCTCTTTTGGATGTGGTGGTAAGATAACACCATAGTAGTGCTAGGTTGAACTTGATATGCCATATGATCATGCATGCTTAATATTGCTTTTCTACTCCATTGCTTGTTGCTTGTGCGCTCCATCGTTTGTTGTTTGGTATGTTAGTTTTTTGCAATGCTAGGACAAGTTGTATGTGGTGTTCCACGACAGGATTTCATCGGTTTACAGTTCTTTAGAAGCATGCAATGCACAAGTGACAGGTTTCAAGAACAGCGGGCACAAAGGATTTAAGACTAGGCATGCAACAAAAGATGCTTACTTCACGGCCGTGCTCATGCAGGCATGCAACAGTGTTCAAGATGACAAGTAGATCGTTAGTTTGGGCTAAAGAACTTCATCATCATCGTCTAGGTTTTCGCAATTGCAGTGCTTTGTCGGCTGTGGACTCGGCAGCAGCGACGCTCAGCGTCGTTATTCATCTTGGGAGTGTTGTTGCGGAGTTTAGGTGTGCTAAGTCATGGCATGGGGGTGTTTAGTTCTCTCGCTACTCGTTGCTGGTAGTGTAGTCATGTGCGTGCTATATGTGTCAGATATATCTCGGGTCAGCTTTGTAAGAGGGTTATCTTTCCATCTTGTATCATTCGACCATGTATTTCTTCTATTGTCCTTTCCTTTACTTAGAAAGCGGGGTGAAATCATATTTCGAGAGAGGCATCGAAAACAGATGTTGCAGGACAAACAGGTCCCAGACTCGAAACAATGTACCGAAACATACAATTTATTCATCATAAAGTATTTGTTTCTCAGTGCTATCATATAATTACTCCCTCCGTCACGGTTTAGAAGGCACGCTTGGAAATTCTCCGCGACCTGGGTGGTTATCTATTGGTTGTGAGATGGACTAAAAAATAGCATTCACACTACGCATGCATATAGAAATAGTATATCGGAGTACTAATTAGCTACTAGAAATAAATGCAGTGCGCCCTAAACCTTGTCTATTATGGAAACGCACACAAATTTAACTGTGCCTTCTAAACTGTGATGGAAGGAGTATATGAGTTGACTGCACAACAACCAGAATTTAAACACTTTAATTGGTAAAAGCGGCATCCTGAAAATAGTCATCAACGATTGCGCTTGGGATAATCATGTGCACTTTTGTCGCTCCATGATGATGACAACCACACCGGGTCAGGTATGAGGTGGCTGAGATGAGACACAAATACAATCTGGATCAAGAAGAACAGGCATGCAAATAGTGCGGTAATAAGCTATAGTAGCTATGGCAAGCTAGGCCATCAAACTCAATCAGGTGTGCAGATATTAAATTACCTGATGGAGCTACATGATAGCCGATCCTGGGATGTCACGACTGGGCCTGATATCTCACCCATCCAGTATTTACTTTGTCAAACCCTAGCTCTGCTAAGCTAGGCTAAGCAAATTACCTTGCCTAATAAGGCGACGAGACCGATAAGATACATGTGTCGTGAAAGCTGGCGGCAGGGACAAATGTGTGGGGGGGGGGGGGGGGGGGGGGGGGGGGGGGGGGGGGGGGGGGGGGGGGGGGGGGGGGGGGGGGGGGGGGGGGGGGGGGGGGGGGGGGGGGGGGGGGGGGGGGGGGGGGGGGGGGGGGGGGGGGGGGGGGGGGGGGGGGGGGGGGGGGGGGGGGGGGGGGGGGGGGGGGGGGGGGGGGGGGGGGGGGGGGGGGGGGGGGGGGGGGGGGGGGGGGGGGGGGGGGGGGGGGGGGGGGGGGGGGGGGGGGGGGGGGGGGGGGGGGGGGGGGGGGGGGGGGGGGGGGGGGGGGGGGGGGGGGGGGGGGGGGGGGGGGGGGGGGGGGGGGGGGGGGGGGGGGGGGGGGGGGGGGGGGGGGGGGGGGGGGGGGGGGGGGGGGGGGGGGGGGGGGGGGGGGGGGGGGGGGGGGGGGGGGGGGGGGGGGGGGGGGGGGGGGGGGGGGGGGGGGGGGGGGGGGGGGGGGGGGGGGGGGGGGGGGGGGGGGGGGGGGGGGGGGGGGGGGGGGGGGGGGGGGGGGGGGGGGGGGGGGGGGGGGGGGGGGGGGGGGGGGGGGGGGGGGGGGGGGGGGGGGGGGGGGGGGGGGGGGGGGGGGGGGGGGGGGGGGGGGGGGGGGGGGGGGGGGGGGGGGGGGGGGGGGGGGGGGGGGGGGGGGGGGGGGGGGGGGGGGGGGGGGGGGGGGGGGGGGGGGGGGGGGGGGGGGGGGGGGGGGGGGGGGGGGGGGGGGGGGGGGGGGGGGGGGGGGGGGGGGGGGGGGGGGGGGGGGGGGGGGGGGGGGGGGGGGGGGGGGGGGGGGGGGGGGGGGGGGGGGGGGGGGGGGGGGGGGGGGGGGGGGGGGGGGGGGGGGGGGGGGGGGGGGGGGGGGGGGGGGGGGGGGGGGGGGGGGGGGGGGGGGGGGGGGGGGGGGGGGGGGGGGGGGGGGGGGGGGGGGGGGGGGGGGGGGGGGGGGGGGGGGGGGGGGGGGGGGGGGGGGGGGGGGGGGGGGGGGGGGGGGGGGGGGGGGGGGGGGGGGGGGGGGGGGGGGGGGGGGGGGGGGGGGGGGGGGGGGGGGGGGGGGGGGGGGGGGGGGGGGGGGGGGGGGGGGGGGGGGGGGGGGGGGGGGGGGGGGGGGGGGGGGGGGGGGGGGGGGGGGGGGGGGGGGGGGGGGGGGGGGGGGGGGGGGGGGGGGGGGGGGGGGGGGGGGGGGGGGGGGGGGGGGGGGGGGGGGGGGGGGGGGGGGGGGGGGGGGGGGGGGGGGGGGGGGGGGGGGGGGGGGGGGGGGGGGGGGGGGGGGGGGGGGGGGGGGGGGGGGGGGGGGGGGGGGGGGGGGGGGGGGGGGGGGGGGGGGGGGGGGGGGGGGGGGGGGGGGGGGGGGGGGGGGGGGGGGGGGGGGGGGGGGGGGGGGGGGGGGGGGGGGGGGGGGGGGGGGGGGGGGGGGGGGGGGGGGGGGGGGGGGGGGGGGGGGGGGGGGGGGGGGGGGGGGGGGGGGGGGGGGGGGGGGGGGGGGGGGGGGGGGGGGGGGGGGGGGGGGGGGGGGGGGGGGGGGGGGGGGGGGGGGGGGGGGGGGGGGGGGGGGGGGGGGGGGGGGGGGGGGGGGGGGGGGGGGGGGGGGGGGGGGGGGGGGGGGGGGGGGGGGGGGGGGGGGGGGGGGGGGGGGGGGGGGGGGGGGGGGGGGGGGGGGGGGGGGGGGGGGGGGGGGGGGGGGGGGGGGGGGGGGGGGGGGGGGGGGGGGGGGGGGGGGGGGGGGGGGGGGGGGGGGGGGGGGGGGGGGGGGGGGGGGGGGGGGGGGGGGGGGGGGGGGGGGGGGGGGGGGGGGGGGGGGGGGGGGGGGGGGGGGGGGGGGGGGGGGGGGGGGGGGGGGGGGGGGGGGGGGGGGGGGGGGGGGGGGGGGGGGGGGGGGGGGGGGGGGGGGGGGGGGGGGGGGGGGGGGGGGGGGGGGGGGGGGGGGGGGGGGGGGGGGGGGGGGGGGGGGGGGGGGGGGGGGGGGGGGGGGGGGGGGGGGGGGGGGGGGGGGGGGGGGGGGGGGGGGGGGGGGGGGGGGGGGGGGGGGGGGGGGGGGGGGGGGGGGGGGGGGGGGGGGGGGGGGGGGGGGGGGGGGGGGGGGGGGGGGGGGGGGGGGGGGGGGGGGGGGGGGGGGGGGGGGGGGGGGGGGGGGGGGGGGGGGGGGGGGGGGGGGGGGGGGGGGGGGGGGGGGGGGGGGGGGGGGGGGGGGGGGGGGGGGGGGGGGGGGGGGGGGGGGGGGGGGGGGGGGGGGGGGGGGGGGGGGGGGGGGGGGGGGGGGGGGGGGGGGGGGGGGGGGGGGGGGGGGGGGGGGGGGGGGGGGGGGGGGGGGGGGGGGGGGGGGGGGGGGGGGGGGGGGGGGGGGGGGGGGGGGGGGGGGGGGGGGGGGGGGGGGGGGGGGGGGGGGGGGGGGGGGGGGGGGGGGGGGGGGGGGGGGGGGGGGGGGGGGGGGGGGGGGGGGGGGGGGGGGGGGGGGGGGGGGGGGGGGGGGGGGGGGGGGGGGGGGGGGGGGGGGGGGGGGGGGGGGGGGGGGGGGGGGGGGGGGGGGGGGGGGGGGGGGGGGGGGGGGGGGGGGGGGGGGGGGGGGGGGGGGGGGGGGGGGGGGGGGGGGGGGGGGGGGGGGGGGGGGGGGGGGGGGGGGGGGGGGGGGGGGGGGGGGGGGGGGGGGGGGGGGGGGGGGGGGGGGGGGGGGGGGGGGGGGGGGGGGGGGGGGGGGGGGGGGGGGGGGGGGGGGGGGGGGGGGGGGGGGGGGGGGGGGGGGGGGGGGGGGGGGGGGGGGGGGGGGGGGGGGGGGGGGGGGGGGGGGGGGGGGGGGGGGGGGGGGGGGGGGGGGGGGGGGGGGGGGGGGGGGGGGGGGGGGGGGGGGGGGGGGGGGGGGGGGGGGGGGGGGGGGGGGGGGGGGGGGGGGGGGGGGGGGGGGGGGGGGGGGGGGGGGGGGGGGGGGGGGGGGGGGGGGGGGGGGGGGGGGGGGGGGGGGGGGGGGGGGGGGGGGGGGGGGGGGGGGGGGGGGGGGGGGGGGGGGGGGGGGGGGGGGGGGGGGGGGGGGGGGGGGGGGGGGGGGGGGGGGGGGGGGGGGGGGGGGGGGGGGGGGGGGGGGGGGGGGGGGGGGGGGGGGGGGGGGGGGGGGGGGGGGGGGGGGGGGGGGGGGGGGGGGGGGGGGGGGGGGGGGGGGGGGGGGGGGGGGGGGGGGGGGGGGGGGGGGGGGGGGGGGGGGGGGGGGGGGGGGGGGGGGGGGGGGGGGGGGGGGGGGGGGGGGGGGGGGGGGGGGGGGGGGGGGGGGGGGGGGGGGGGGGGGGGGGGGGGGGGGGGGGGGGGGGGGGGGGGGGGGGGGGGGGGGGGGGGGGGGGGGGGGGGGGGGGGGGGGGGGGGGGGGGGGGGGGGGGGGGGGGGGGGGGGGGGGGGGGGGGGGGGGGGGGGGGGGGGGGGGGGGGGGGGGGGGGGGGGGGGGGGGGGGGGGGGGGGGGGGGGGGGGGGGGGGGGGGGGGGGGGGGGGGGGGGGGGGGGGGGGGGGGGGGGGGGGGGGGGGGGGGGGGGGGGGGGGGGGGGGGGGGGGGGGGGGGGGGGGGGGGGGGGGGGGGGGGGGGGGGGGGGGGGGGGGGGGGGGGGGGGGGGGGGGGGGGGGGGGGGGGGGGGGGGGGGGGGGGGGGGGGGGGGGGGGGGGGGGGGGGGGGGGGGGGGGGGGGGGGGGGGGGGGGGGGGGGGGGGGGGGGGGGGGGGGGGGGGGGGGGGGGGGGGGGGGGGGGGGGGGGGGGGGGGGGGGGGGGGGGGGGGGGGGGGGGGGGGGGGGGGGGGGGGGGGGGGGGGGGGGGGGGGGGGGGGGGGGGGGGGGGGGGGGGGGGGGGGGGGGGGGGGGGGGGGGGGGGGGGGGGGGGGGGGGGGGGGGGGGGGGGGGGGGGGGGGGGGGGGGGGGGGGGGGGGGGGGGGGGGGGGGGGGGGGGGGGGGGGGGGGGGGGGGGGGGGGGGGGGGGGGGGGGGGGGGGGGGGGGGGGGGGGGGGGGGGGGGGGGGGGGGGGGGGGGGGGGGGGGGGGGGGGGGGGGGGGGGGGGGGGGGGGGGGGGGGGGGGGGGGGGGGGGGGGGGGGGGGGGGGGGGGGGGGGGGGGGGGGGGGGGGGGGGGGGGGGGGGGGGGGGGGGGGGGGGGGGGGGGGGGGGGGGGGGGGGGGGGGGGGGGGGGGGGGGGGGGGGGGGGGGGGGGGGGGGGGGGGGGGGGGGGGGGGGGGGGGGGGGGGGGGGGGGGGGGGGGGGGGGGGGGGGGGGGGGGGGGGGGGGGGGGGGGGGGGGGGGGGGGGGGGGGGGGGGGGGGGGGGGGGGGGGGGGGGGGGGGGGGGGGGGGGGGGGGGGGGGGGGGGGGGGGGGGGGGGGGGGGGGGGGGGGGGGGGGGGGGGGGGGGGGGGGGGGGGGGGGGGGGGGGGGGGGGGGGGGGGGGGGGGGGGGGGGGGGGGGGGGGGGGGGGGGGGGGGGGGGGGGGGGGGGGGGGGGGGGGGGGGGGGGGGGGGGGGGGGGGGGGGGGGGGGGGGGGGGGGGGGGGGGGGGGGGGGGGGGGGGGGGGGGGGGGGGGGGGGGGGGGGGGGGGGGGGGGGGGGGGGGGGGGGGGGGGGGGGGGGGGGGGGGGGGGGGGGGGGGGGGGGGGGGGGGGGGGGGGGGGGGGGGGGGGGGGGGGGGGGGGGGGGGGGGGGGGGGGGGGGGGGGGGGGGGGGGGGGGGGGGGGGGGGGGGGGGGGGGGGGGGGGGGGGGGGGGGGGGGGGGGGGGGGGGGGGGGGGGGGGGGGGGGGGGGGGGGGGGGGGGGGGGGGGGGGGGGGGGGGGGGGGGGGGGGGGGGGGGGGGGGGGGGGGGGGGGGGGGGGGGGGGGGGGGGGGGGGGGGGGGGGGGGGGGGGGGGGGGGGGGGGGGGGGGGGGGGGGGGGGGGGGGGGGGGGGGGGGGGGGGGGGGGGGGGGGGGGGGGGGGGGGGGGGGGGGGGGGGGGGGGGGGGGGGGGGGGGGGGGGGGGGGGGGGGGGGGGGGGGGGGGGGGGGGGGGGGGGGGGGGGGGGGGGGGGGGGGGGGGGGGGGGGGGGGGGGGGGGGGGGGGGGGGGGGGGGGGGGGGGGGGGGGGGGGGGGGGGGGGGGGGGGGGGGGGGGGGGGGGGGGGGGGGGGGGGGGGGGGGGGGGGGGGGGGGGGGGGGGGGGGGGGGGGGGGGGGGGGGGGGGGGGGGGGGGGGGGGGGGGGGGGGGGGGGGGGGGGGGGGGGGGGGGGGGGGGGGGGGGGGGGGGGGGGGGGGGGGGGGGGGGGGGGGGGGGGGGGGGGGGGGGGGGGGGGGGGGGGGGGGGGGGGGGGGGGGGGGGGGGGGGGGGGGGGGGGGGGGGGGGGGGGGGGGGGGGGGGGGGGGGGGGGGGGGGGGGGGGGGGGGGGGGGGGGGGGGGGGGGGGGGGGGGGGGGGGGGGGGGGGGGGGGGGGGGGGGGGGGGGGGGGGGGGGGGGGGGGGGGGGGGGGGGGGGGGGGGGGGGGGGGGGGGGGGGGGGGGGGGGGGGGGGGGGGGGGGGGGGGGGGGGGGGGGGGGGGGGGGGGGGGGGGGGGGGGGGGGGGGGGGGGGGGGGGGGGGGGGGGGGGGGGGGGGGGGGGGGGGGGGGGGGGGGGGGGGGGGGGGGGGGGGGGGGGGGGGGGGGGGGGGGGGGGGGGGGGGGGGGGGGGGGGGGGGGGGGGGGGGGGGGGGGGGGGGGGGGGGGGGGGGGGGGGGGGGGGGGGGGGGGGGGGGGGGGGGGGGGGGGGGGGGGGGGGGGGGGGGGGGGGGGGGGGGGGGGGGGGGGGGGGGGGGGGGGGGGGGGGGGGGGGGGGGGGGGGGGGGGGGGGGGGGGGGGGGGGGGGGGGGGGGGGGGGGGGGGGGGGGGGGGGGGGGGGGGGGGGGGGGGGGGGGGGGGGGGGGGGGGGGGGGGGGGGGGGGGGGGGGGGGGGGGGGGGGGGGGGGGGGGGGGGGGGGGGGGGGGGGGGGGGGGGGGGGGGGGGGGGGGGGGGGGGGGGGGGGGGGGGGGGGGGGGGGGGGGGGGGGGGGGGGGGGGGGGGGGGGGGGGGGGGGGGGGGGGGGGGGGGGGGGGGGGGGGGGGGGGGGGGGGGGGGGGGGGGGGGGGGGGGGGGGGGGGGGGGGGGGGGGGGGGGGGGGGGGGGGGGGGGGGGGGGGGGGGGGGGGGGGGGGGGGGGGGGGGGGGGGGGGGGGGGGGGGGGGGGGGGGGGGGGGGGGGGGGGGGGGGGGGGGGGGGGGGGGGGGGGGGGGGGGGGGGGGGGGGGGGGGGGGGGGGGGGGGGGGGGGGGGGGGGGGGGGGGGGGGGGGGGGGGGGGGGGGGGGGGGGGGGGGGGGGGGGGGGGGGGGGGGGGGGGGGGGGGGGGGGGGGGGGGGGGGGGGGGGGGGGGGGGGGGGGGGGGGGGGGGGGGGGGGGGGGGGGGGGGGGGGGGGGGGGGGGGGGGGGGGGGGGGGGGGGGGGGGGGGGGGGGGGGGGGGGGGGGGGGGGGGGGGGGGGGGGGGGGGGGGGGGGGGGGGGGGGGGGGGGGGGGGGGGGGGGGGGGGGGGGGGGGGGGGGGGGGGGGGGGGGGGGGGGGGGGGGGGGGGGGGGGGGGGGGGGGGGGGGGGGGGGGGGGGGGGGGGGGGGGGGGGGGGGGGGGGGGGGGGGGGGGGGGGGGGGGGGGGGGGGGGGGGGGGGGGGGGGGGGGGGGGGGGGGGGGGGGGGGGGGGGGGGGGGGGGGGGGGGGGGGGGGGGGGGGGGGGGGGGGGGGGGGGGGGGGGGGGGGGGGGGGGGGGGGGGGGGGGGGGGGGGGGGGGGGGGGGGGGGGGGGGGGGGGGGGGGGGGGGGGGGGGGGGGGGGGGGGGGGGGGGGGGGGGGGGGGGGGGGGGGGGGGGGGGGGGGGGGGGGGGGGGGGGGGGGGGGGGGGGGGGGGGGGGGGGGGGGGGGGGGGGGGGGGGGGGGGGGGGGGGGGGGGGGGGGGGGGGGGGGGGGGGGGGGGGGGGGGGGGGGGGGGGGGGGGGGGGGGGGGGGGGGGGGGGGGGGGGGGGGGGGGGGGGGGGGGGGGGGGGGGGGGGGGGGGGGGGGGGGGGGGGGGGGGGGGGGGGGGGGGGGGGGGGGGGGGGGGGGGGGGGGGGGGGGGGGGGGGGGGGGGGGGGGGGGGGGGGGGGGGGGGGGGGGGGGGGGGGGGGGGGGGGGGGGGGGGGGGGGGGGGGGGGGGGGGGGGGGGGGGGGGGGGGGGGGGGGGGGGGGGGGGGGGGGGGGGGGGGGGGGGGGGGGGGGGGGGGGGGGGGGGGGGGGGGGGGGGGGGGGGGGGGGGGGGGGGGGGGGGGGGGGGGGGGGGGGGGGGGGGGGGGGGGGGGGGGGGGGGGGGGGGGGGGGGGGGGGGGGGGGGGGGGGGGGGGGGGGGGGGGGGGGGGGGGGGGGGGGGGGGGGGGGGGGGGGGGGGGGGGGGGGGGGGGGGGGGGGGGGGGGGGGGGGGGGGGGGGGGGGGGGGGGGGGGGGGGGGGGGGGGGGGGGGGGGGGGGGGGGGGGGGGGGGGGGGGGGGGGGGGGGGGGGGGGGGGGGGGGGGGGGGGGGGGGGGGGGGGGGGGGGGGGGGGGGGGGGGGGGGGGGGGGGGGGGGGGGGGGGGGGGGGGGGGGGGGGGGGGGGGGGGGGGGGGGGGGGGGGGGGGGGGGGGGGGGGGGGGGGGGGGGGGGGGGGGGGGGGGGGGGGGGGGGGGGGGGGGGGGGGGGGGGGGGGGGGGGGGGGGGGGGGGGGGGGGGGGGGGGGGGGGGGGGGGGGGGGGGGGGGGGGGGGGGGGGGGGGGGGGGGGGGGGGGGGGGGGGGGGGGGGGGGGGGGGGGGGGGGGGGGGGGGGGGGGGGGGGGGGGGGGGGGGGGGGGGGGGGGGGGGGGGGGGGGGGGGGGGGGGGGGGGGGGGGGGGGGGGGGGGGGGGGGGGGGGGGGGGGGGGGGGGGGGGGGGGGGGGGGGGGGGGGGGGGGGGGGGGGGGGGGGGGGGGGGGGGGGGGGGGGGGGGGGGGGGGGGGGGGGGGGGGGGGGGGGGGGGGGGGGGGGGGGGGGGGGGGGGGGGGGGGGGGGGGGGGGGGGGGGGGGGGGGGGGGGGGGGGGGGGGGGGGGGGGGGGGGGGGGGGGGGGGGGGGGGGGGGGGGGGGGGGGGGGGGGGGGGGGGGGGGGGGGGGGGGGGGGGGGGGGGGGGGGGGGGGGGGGGGGGGGGGGGGGGGGGGGGGGGGGGGGGGGGGGGGGGGGGGGGGGGGGGGGGGGGGGGGGGGGGGGGGGGGGGGGGGGGGGGGGGGGGGGGGGGGGGGGGGGGGGGGGGGGGGGGGGGGGGGGGGGGGGGGGGGGGGGGGGGGGGGGGGGGGGGGGGGGGGGGGGGGGGGGGGGGGGGGGGGGGGGGGGGGGGGGGGGGGGGGGGGGGGGGGGGGGGGGGGGGGGGGGGGGGGGGGGGGGGGGGGGGGGGGGGGGGGGGGGGGGGGGGGGGGGGGGGGGGGGGGGGGGGGGGGGGGGGGGGGGGGGGGGGGGGGGGGGGGGGGGGGGGGGGGGGGGGGGGGGGGGGGGGGGGGGGGGGGGGGGGGGGGGGGGGGGGGGGGGGGGGGGGGGGGGGGGGGGGGGGGGGGGGGGGGGGGGGGGGGGGGGGGGGGGGGGGGGGGGGGGGGGGGGGGGGGGGGGGGGGGGGGGGGGGGGGGGGGGGGGGGGGGGGGGGGGGGGGGGGGGGGGGGGGGGGGGGGGGGGGGGGGGGGGGGGGGGGGGGGGGGGGGGGGGGGGGGGGGGGGGGGGGGGGGGGGGGGGGGGGGGGGGGGGGGGGGGGGGGGGGGGGGGGGGGGGGGGGGGGGGGGGGGGGGGGGGGGGGGGGGGGGGGGGGGGGGGGGGGGGGGGGGGGGGGGGGGGGGGGGGGGGGGGGGGGGGGGGGGGGGGGGGGGGGGGGGGGGGGGGGGGGGGGGGGGGGGGGGGGGGGGGGGGGGGGGGGGGGGGGGGGGGGGGGGGGGGGGGGGGGGGGGGGGGGGGGGGGGGGGGGGGGGGGGGGGGGGGGGGGGGGGGGGGGGGGGGGGGGGGGGGGGGGGGGGGGGGGGGGGGGGGGGGGGGGGGGGGGGGGGGGGGGGGGGGGGGGGGGGGGGGGGGGGGGGGGGGGGGGGGGGGGGGGGGGGGGGGGGGGGGGGGGGGGGGGGGGGGGGGGGGGGGGGGGGGGGGGGGGGGGGGGGGGGGGGGGGGGGGGGGGGGGGGGGGGGGGGGGGGGGGGGGGGGGGGGGGGGGGGGGGGGGGGGGGGGGGGGGGGGGGGGGGGGGGGGGGGGGGGGGGGGGGGGGGGGGGGGGGGGGGGGGGGGGGGGGGGGGGGGGGGGGGGGGGGGGGGGGGGGGGGGGGGGGGGGGGGGGGGGGGGGGGGGGGGGGGGGGGGGGGGGGGGGGGGGGGGGGGGGGGGGGGGGGGGGGGGGGGGGGGGGGGGGGGGGGGGGGGGGGGGGGGGGGGGGGGGGGGGGGGGGGGGGGGGGGGGGGGGGGGGGGGGGGGGGGGGGGGGGGGGGGGGGGGGGGGGGGGGGGGGGGGGGGGGGGGGGGGGGGGGGGGGGGGGGGGGGGGGGGGGGGGGGGGGGGGGGGGGGGGGGGGGGGGGGGGGGGGGGGGGGGGGGGGGGGGGGGGGGGGGGGGGGGGGGGGGGGGGGGGGGGGGGGGGGGGGGGGGGAATTTAAATTTTTAAAATAAATCTACTACTAATTTATTATAATCCAGTAGTCTAACCCAGCACAAGACCCTACCCAAGGCTGCCGACACGGCCGTTTCCCCCCTCCGGTGTGGTCCACGGCCTTCGCAGAACGTCTACTACTGAGTCATCGCCGTCCGTGATACTTCTCCATCACCAAAAATTATGAAAAATTAGCATCGTTCCTATAGCACATGTGCCCACGTCGTGTAAAAAACTCATGATTTTATCGCGATCCGAGTATTTAATAATATTCACGCCGCACCGTTACCGCAGAACATCTACTACTGTGTCATCGCCGTCCATGAGGGGCGCCACACCCCGGAGACGCGTGCCGCCTCTTCGGACATGCCACAACACCACCCCGCATGTATGAGGGGCCGGTGCGACGCTCCGGTGGCATTGCTACCCCCCAGGGCCCCCGTCCCGCCTAACCCTGGAGCGGTTGACCACGAGATCTAGCCCTTTGACTTCCCATGGGCGGGCTTTGACCAGTGGACCTCTCCACCCGGTTGTGTCAGGTCAGCACAGAGGGACACCTGGGAACAACATCCGGGCCAAACCCACAGCTACATCCCCTCCGTGTAGACCCGACGTGTCCGTTTCCCCCCTCCAGGTGTCGGCGGCGGCGCCGTCCGTGAGGGGGGCCACGTCCTGGAGACGCGTGCCGCCTCTTCGGACATGCCACAACACCACCCCGCATGTATGAGGGGCCGGTGCGACGCTCCGGTGGCATTGCTACCCCCAAGGGCCCCCGTCCCGCCTAACCCTGGAGCGGTTGACCACGAGATCTAGCCCTTTGACTTCCCACGGGCGGGCTTTGACCAGTGGACCTCTCCACCCGGTTGTGTCAGGTCAGCACAGAGGGACACCTGGGAGCAACATCGTGTAGACCCGACGCGTCCGTTTCCCCCCTCCAGGTGCCGGCGGCGGCGCCGTCCGTGAGCTGGGAGGCCACGCCCCGGAGACGCGTGCCGGGCGTTTGCAACCGCCACAACACTTTCAGACTTGTGAGAATCCGCGTACGCAAGATTGGCGGCATGCTAGCCCACGGAGGCCGCCGGCCACAGTCGTAGACATGCGAAGGGCAATCCGCGTAGAGGGAATTGTTCGGATACTTCTCCATCACCAAAAATTATGAAAAATTAGCATCGTTCCTATAGCACATGTGCCCACGTCATGTAAAAAACTCATGATTTTATCGCGATCCGAGTATTTAATAATATTCACGCCGCACCGTTACCGCAGAACGTCTACTACTGTGTCATCGTCGTCCGTGAGGGGGGCC
>JAAAWM010008242.1:0-12773 GCA_036873465.1 Thinopyrum obtusiflorum
ATCCACAACCTTGTTGTTACTTCCGCTATATGGATTGAGGTAATAGTATTTACATTACTTTGTACATGTGATTTACCTCTGTTATAAATCCTCGAGTACTGTGTGTGTCAGCATACCGATCCAGGGATGACACTTAAGCACAGAGACTTTGATCCATTCGGGTCGGGTCGCTACAAGATGGTATCAGAGCACATGTTGACTGTAGGACGTGACCCCTAGAAACTGGCAGCCCATAGGAAAGATTTTCTCTAAAACTTTATTTTCAAAAAGATCTTTTACCTCTCTTCCTTTCTGAGCTTTATCAAATATTCCCTTTTAGTTAGACTATACCCCTTTCCCCTTTTGTCCACACAAAGATTCGACTGATGAGACCACTCCAAGAAGCACAAGATATCGGACAACTAAGACCACTTCGGAATGAAGAAGATTTTACCGTGTATTACAATAATGGAAACTACAACGGTTGAAGACTCTGAAGACTAGGAGAATTTGAAGGCTCTGAAGAACTCCCAGGTTGGTATGACCTAGGAAGGCTACCCTTATGGAACTAGTCAGACTATTGAAGCTGTCAATACCCGAGATCAAGGTGCGTCGGAGAAAGACCGGAACATGGAGCGTTAAAACTCAAAGTTTTTGTCAAGAAAACCCTAAGGCAGGAGATATCAAATATGGAATGATAGCTCATGGCAAAGACATGGGCATAAACACGGCTATCCAAGATGATATCGCCCGCTCATGCTATTATCACCGAGCTGAGTTAAGCATGCATTTCTTCGGAAGGATTGGATGGTAGAAGGCTGATGGAGCATCTGTCAGCAAAGGATGCAGTTTTAACCTTAGCTGGTGTATCGCCAGGATCTGGAGTATTACATCAAGAATTTTTTAGATGGACCTTCAGGAAGCCGTAGTTGACAAGGAAGTATTTCGTGAAGAACCCAGGACCCAGAAGCTGAAAGTAGCCAAGCTGGAGGAGCAAAACCCCGAGATACCGGAGATTCATCAGGAATTGAAGGACAGTAGGACCACGGTTTATGCCAAGGATGTTGAAACCCTGAAGTTTGGAACACAACTCTTAAAGGACGTCACGAGAGACTTCGCATCAACATAAATGACCTGGCAGAAGAACTTGAGAAGGACAAGCACAATCGGAAGAAGCCCATCGGAGACATGAACAAGACTTGAAGAGTTTGGCGACTTTGAAGATTTATTGACCTTTAGAAGACCAAACCCCTGTTATATGCCTACGTTAGATGCGACAATTGTGAGCTGTCATTTGTTTGATGTTTTTCCGACAGCCACAAATAAAATCTGTCTCTTCAAAACTATAGTTTGTGTTGTGTGTATCCCTCTCTATCTCTCTTATCTCACCCCAAAACCCATGGACCCAATAGAGGATGAATGGAGATGAACTCATATTTTCTGGACCGATAAGTCAATTGGAGACGGACCAATGGATTCAGAATATGGAAGATCACATGAAGAATAACACTATAGCCGGAAAGGATATGACCCAGCATGCTCTTTAGTGCTTTGAAAGAGGTGCTGCTACTTGGTGGAGGATGTACCAAACCATCAATGGATGGCAAGGAGTAACCACTTGGAAGGAATTTAAGTTGACTCTGCTAAAGTCTCGGCTTGTGTCCCCGAAGTTGAAACCTTATGGAAATGATATGAAGAAGCCTTGTGCATGCAAGATTTGTGGAGAAATAGGACACACCCATGAAGAACACAATGATGGATGCCCTCATTGTGAAGAAAGTCACCCAGCTGAAGAATGCCCAACTAGGCAGATTACTTGTTTCTTGTGTGAAGGGACTACCCGCTACCCTGCTCAGTGTCACATTTACCCCATGGTACAAAGAACCATCCAGCAGAAGAAAGAAGCAATGAAAGGAGCCCTCATGGAGATTTTAGAAGAACCGGTGATGAAGGAAGCGGTGGAGGACACACCCAAAGAAGACCCAATTAAACCCTGCACCAAGTCATGTTATTCATGTGGAGAAGAAGGACACATCTCCCAGAATTGTTTGAAGGGGGATCTAGTAGCATTTCCGACAGTGGAAGTAGAGTATGACCCACAGGAAATAGAAGCCCTGATTGGCACGGAAAAGTCCAGGAAGAGAAATAGATTGGATTTCAGGAACAGCCCAATTTCTACAAAGAAGGACCTGAGTCATATCATATGTTTTAGGTGCAAAGATTCAGGGCACTACTTCAGCGATTGCCCAAAAAGGAAGACGAGGACCCAAGGAGGCTATGTAGTCACAAGGAAACCTCGAGACTTGTCAGAAGTAATATGTTTCCGTTGTAATGAAGTAGGGCACTTTGCCAGAGGTTGTCCCCAAGAGAAGGAGGCTTGTGCTAAATAGTTGAGTTTGCAAAAAAAAATAGTAGTAGTAGTGGGAACAGATGTCTTTATATTGAGGTGTTAAGTTGAGACATGTAATGGAAATGCAGGAGATTGTAATAATTTGAGAATCAATAAAGTTAGCATCATTGGTACTGATTTGGATTTTATGAGTTGTTACTCTATGAAGGAAGATTTTGACCATTTTCGAGGATATGAGAAATATGGTCTATGGATGAATTTGTGCATTTCAAGGGTGGTAGTACCCTGTGAGGACACTTGACCTCTGGAAAGGATTATGATATTCCTCGGAGTGGACTTCAGACAAAGTAAGTATGCGTTTTATCTCGATATGTGGGATACCCGAAGAGTATGAAGGGATGAAGTACTATTGGATATAAAGGAGGTATGATGTTGGTAATATGGAGCAATTGTAATTCCATGATGAGTCTGAGTAATCACGTCTTAGTCTTGGTACCCGTAGAAGGAAGAGAGATAGTAAAATTGGATGGAATTAAGAATGCTAGGAAGCTGGATGTTGGAATAATGAACAGTTGCCCTGATGATGAGTTCAAGGTTTACAAGTGATGAGATGGGCCATAACCCACAGGCCCCAGGACCTGCCAAGAAGCAAGTACACTCTTGCTGAAGGAAAAAACCCTGGAAGAAGTTACGACTTTATCAACAGACGATCTTATAGGAGTTTACGCAAAACCTGAGAGTTGTGAAGGAACGATAGATGTTTGTTTGGCTTGCAGAATCCATGGATTTATCCGAACTTAGTTCGTCGACAAGAGAAATTCTGCAATGCTTGTGAGGATGACCGAGTGTTAGTATACGAGATTCGCTAAACCATATACAAGGTAATGATTTGGGTGCGGGATGGATTGATCACCATATCGACTTACTCTTATTATTCGCCTCTGCTATATGGGATGGTAAATCTGAGTGACTTGCCTATAGTAGAGAGACGATGATCAAAACCTTGTTTAAACCTTAGAATGGTATGGCAATTTTCCCTTGTACAAGGCAGCTGTTGCCAACCGTAGGTCATACGGTGAGGTTCAACCCAGACCCATTTCCTGCAGGAGAAACCAAAAATGGTTGACCACCATGAGATATCGATAGTTGTTTAGTATTGGCGCCAGACCCGTCAACTAAGAAGACCCAGTCTCGGAGGAACTGTACCAAGATGAAAAGGATACAAGGATTGAGGAAAAAGGTTATGCCACTCCCAGAAGGGCCAGAGTAGGAATTTTCCCGAGAATCTGAGAAGACCGACACTGTCAAGAATAAGGATGGAGTATATGAGTTTTGATGGAACCGTATCAATGCTTCTAAGGGTGGTAGCACCCCAGACCCCCCTGTGACGATCGATGGATTTTTGAGAAGACCCCGAACCTAACCTATTTCTTTCTAGCCTCTCCGAATCTCGAGGGCGAGATTCATGGGGGGGGGGGGGGGGGGGGGGGGGGGGGGGGGGGGGGGGGGGGGGGGGGGGGGGGGGGGGGGGGGGGGGGGGGGGGGGGGGGGGGGGGGGGGGGGGGGGGGGGGGGGGGGGGGGGGGGGGGGGGGGGGGGGGGGGGGGGGGGGGGGGGGGGGGGGGGGGGGGGGGGGGGGGGGGGGGGGGGGGGGGGGGGGGGGGGGGGGGGGGGGGGGGGGGGGGGGGGGGGGGGGGGGGGGGGGGGGGGGGGGGGGGGGGGGGGGGGGGGGGGGGGGGGGGGGGGGGGGGGGGGGGGGGGGGGGGGGGGGAAACATATTTGGGGCTCACCTATGGACTATTTGATCATCAATATATCCCTAGAGTCTCGATGTTCCTCATGCCGTTGATAAGATAGAGAGGAGGGAGCGACGAAGAGTTGAGCGAGTACAACAATGGTGCATCCAGAGAGAGGGGGAGAGGGAGGGAGACATGGATAGATAGAGAGGAGGGAGCGACGAAGAGTTGAGCGAGTACAACAATGGTGCATCCAGAGAGGGGGAGAGGGAGGAAGACAGGGAGACAGGGAGAGGGGGAGGGGGGGAGAGAGAGAAGCATGTGGTCATGGCTACACCGACCATGTCCTCCGTCATATCATCTCACCCGCAACTCTGCATGTCCTAATCTTGATCTTATTTGAGCCCTGATGATGGTGTAAGGGAAGTAGCCGTGTTGGTGTAGTCAATGTGAGAACCAAAGCATTGTAAACTCTTTACTATCTTATGGATCGTCTTATCTTTGAAGTGGCCATGTATGAATTCATGATAAGACAAGGAAGAATATAACAGATTGAGAGATAGAGCTCAGTATTTCACCATGATAGATAAACCCCAGAATTTATTTCATACTCGTTGCAACGCACGGGCTCTTTTGCTAAACCATTAACTTTTATTAAAAATAAGGCGTTTAACCATATTATCAACATGTATTTAAAATGATTATAATAAATGATGCACAATGACACATAAAGCAGGCTCTTTACTATCTAATGGGTCGTCTTATCATTGAAGTGATCAAGTATAAAATATGAATTCACGATAAGACGAGAAAGAATTTAAAAGATTGAGAGATAGAGGTATTTCACCATGATAGATAAACTCTTGAATATCAAGCAAACCCCGGAATTTATTTCATACCCGTTGCAACACACGGGCTTTTCTCTAAAGCGTTAACTTTTATTAAAAATAAGGAAATTCCCACGTTTAACTATATTATCAACATGTATTAATATGGATATAAAAAAATGATGCACAGTGACACATGAAGCAGGTTATGTCCATTTTACCGCCCGGTGCAACGCACGGGCATTTGTACTAGTCATTTTAAAAATACCAAAATGATTTCAAATTAATTTTTCTCCAATTTTCTACTGTAGGGAATCATGTTACCCTATTTTCCATGTATTTTTTTTGGAGAAAAATAATTTGAATAAAACTCTAATAACTCTAATTGAAAAAAATTTCCAAAAGGACTTTGAATTTGATCCTTTTAACTTCCAACTCATATTTCATAATTTGAAGAAGTCATTTTATCTTCTCTCATGAAAATCATTGAGTTGCTTGAAGTTTATGAATTTGAAATATTTTCAAATGAAATTCAAATATTTTCAACAACCCTTTTCATTTAATTTAAATGGAAGAAGTCATGTCATCTTCTCTCTAGGGTTTTGTGTTGAAAAGAATTTGAATTCATGGAGATCACGAATGAAAAATAAAAGTTTGGGAAAGTCCTTTTATTCCCTCTCATTTAACTTTCAAACCGTTTCGAATTTCACTCAAACAATCACACAACAAATCAAACAATCAATCAATCTATGTATTTATTATAACATTCCAAAATTTAGAATTTTGGGATGTTACAAACCTACCACCCTTAAAATGAATCCCGTCCTCGAGATTCGGAGAGGCTAGAAAGAAAGAGGTTAGGGTCGGGGTCTTCTCAAAATCCATCGATCATCACAAGGGTCTGGGGTGCTACCACCCTTAGAAGCATGGTTACGGTTCCATCAAAACTCATACACTCCATCCTTATTGTTGACAGTGTCAGTCTTCTCAGATTCTCGAGATAATTCCTTCTGTGGCTCTTCCGGTAGTGGCATAACCTTTACCTCAATTCTTCTGTCCTTTCTTCTTGGTAAGGTTATTCCGAGATTGGGTCTTCTTAGCTGACGGTCTGGTGCCAAAACTAAACAACTATCGATATCTCATGGTGGTCAACAATTTATGGTTTCTCCTGCAGGAAATGGGTCTGGGTTGATCCTCACCGTATAACCTACGGTTGGCAAAAGCTGCCTTGTACAAGGGAAAAATTGCTATACCATTCTAAGATTTAAACAAGGTTTTGATCGTCGTCTCTCTACTATAGGTAAGTCACTCAGATTTACCATCCCATATAGCAAGGCGAACAATAAGAGTAAGTCGGTATGGTGATCAATCCATCCCGCACCCAAATCATTACCATGTATACAGTTTAACGAATCTCGCATACTAACACTCGGCCATCCTCACAAGCATTGCAGAATTTCTCTTGTTGACGAACCAAGGTTCGGATAAATCCATTGATTCTGCAAGCCAAACAAATATCTATCGTTCCTTCACAATCTCTTAGGTTTTGCGTAACTCCTATAAGATCGTCTGTCGATAAAATCGTAACTTCCTCCAGGGTTTTTCCTTCAGCAAGAATGTGCTTGCTTCTTGGCAGGTCCTGGGCCTGTGGGTTATGGCCCATCTTATACTTGTAATCCTTGAACTCATCCTCGGGCAACTGATCATTATTCCAACTTCCAACTTCCTAGTATTCTTAAATCCATCCAATTGTACTGTCTTCCTTCCTTCTATTGGCACCAAACTAAGACGTGATTATTCAAACTCATCACGGAGTTACAATCGTTTCATAATACCAACATCATACCTCCTTTATATCCAATAGTAATTCATCTTTTCATCCTCGTGGGTTATCCCTCATACCAAGACAAAAACTTATACTTATGAAGTCCATACTCTACTTCGTGGAACATCATTATCCTTTCCAGGGTCAAGCATCCTTACAGGGAAATATTGGCCATCTCTGCATGGCACTCTTCAACTGAGAAACGTGAAACACATCATGAACTCCTGATAGTCCTTCAGGTAACTCCAACTTATTGGTCACTTCTCCCATACGCTCCAAAACTCGGTATGGTCCTACAAATCTCGGGGCTAACTTTCCCTTAACTCCAATTCGTTTAACTCCTCGCAGAGGGGACACATGAAGACATGCTCTATCTCCAATTTCATAGACTACCTCCTTGCGTTTTTTAGTCTGCATAACTTCTTCTGCCTGGACTGAGCTACCTTCAGTCTATCTCGAATCAACTTAACATTTTCTTCTGACTTCTTGATCACATTAATTTGGTCCAAACAACTGACGGTCTCCAACTTCATCCCACATGGTCTTGAGGTATCACACATATCGAGACAAAACTTGTATTCATTTTGTCCGAAATCCACTCAGTGGAGTATCCTTATCTTTTCCAGGGGTCAACGGTTCTTACATGGTACTACCACCCTTAAAATGCACAAATCTTCCATAGACCACATTTCTCATATCCTCAAAATGGCCAAAATCCTTCTTCATAGAGTAACAACTCATAAAATCCATATTAGTACCAACGATGCTAACTTTACTCATTCTTAAATGATTACAATCTCTCGCTTTTCCATTACATGTCTCAACTCCACACCTCAATATAGAAGAAAATGTTCCCACTTCTACTACTCCATTTCTTTTGTTGCAAACTCAACTGTATAGCACAAGTTTCCTTCTCCTTGGGGCATTCTCTGGCAAAGTGCCCTGCTCCATTACAACTAAAACATATTACTTCTGACAAGTATCGAGGTTTCCTTTTTGGGCACCTGCTGAGGTAGTGCCCTGACTCCTTGCACCTATAACAGGTAATATGACTCAGGTCCTTCCTGGAATCCAATCTGCTTCTCTTCCTGGACCTTTCCATGCAAATCATGGCTTCTATTTCCTGTGGGTCATATTCTACTTCCTTTGTCAGGAATTCTACTAGATCCCCATTCAAACAATTCTGGGAGATGTGTCCTTCTTCTCCACATGAATAGCATGACTTGGTGCAGGGTTTAATTGGTTCTTCTTTGGGCGTGTCCTCCACCTCTTCCTTCATCACAGTTTCTTCCAAAATTTCCATGAGGGCTCCTTTCATTACTTCTTTCTTCTGCTGGATGGTTCGTTGTACCATGGGGTAAATGTGACACTGAGCAGGATAGTGGGTAGTCCCTTCACACAAGAAACAAGTAATCTGCCTAATTGGGCATTCTTCAACTGGGTGACTTCCTTCACAATTAGGGCATTCATCCTTGTGTTCTTTATGGGTGTGTCCTATTTCTCCACAAATCTTGCATGCGCAAGGTTTCTTCATATCCTTTCCATAAGGCTTCAACTTCTGGGACACAAACCGAGACTTTGGCAGAGTCAACTTAAATTCTTTCCAAGTGGTTACTCCTTTCCATCCATTGATGGTTTGGTACATCCTCCACCAAGTAGCAGCACCTCTTTCAAAGCACTGAAGAGCATGTTGGGTCATATGCTCTCCGACTATAGGATTATTCTCCATGTGATCCTCCATGTTCTGAATCCATCGGTCCATCCCCAATTGACTCATCGGTACAAAAAATATAAGCTCATCTTCATTCATCCTCTATTGGGTCCATGGATTTGGGGTGAGACAAGAGAGATAGAGAGGGATACACACAATACAAAGAAAAGTTTTGAAAAGACAAATTTTATTGTGGCTGTCGGAAAAAACATCAAACAAATGACAGCCCAAAAACGTTGCATCCAACGTAGGTATATAACAGGGGTTTGGTCTTCTAAAGGTTAATAAATCTTCAACGTCTCCAAACTCTTCAAGCCTTGTTCATGCCTCTGATGGCTTCTTCCAATCATGCTTGTCTTTCTCCAGTTCTTTTGCCAGATCATCTCCGTTGACGTGAAATCTCTCGTGACATCCTTTAATATTCCAGAGTTGCATTTCAAACTTCTAGGTTTCAACATCCTTGGCATGAACCATGGTCTAATTCCTAACAAATTTCCGGTTTCTCGAGGTTTTGCTCCTCCAGCTTGGCTACTCTCATCTTCAGGGTCCTGAGTTGCCCATGAAATACTCCCTTGTCAAAATACTGCTTCTTGTAGGTCCATCTTAACTTCTTGTTGTAACACTCCAAATCCTGGTGATACACCAGCTAAGGTTAAAATTGCATCCTTAACTCAGCATGGTGACAATAGCATCAATGAGCAATATCATCAGGGGTAGACGTGTTTCTGCCCTTGTCATTGCCATGAGCTATCTTTCATAATTAATATCTCCTGCCTTAGGGTTTTCTTGACAAAACTTTGAGTTCTCATGCTCCTTGTTTCAGTCTTTCTCCGATACACCTTGATCTCGGGTATTGACAACTTCCATAGTCTGCCAAGTTCCATAAGGGTAGCCTTCCTAGGTCATACAAATCTGGGAATTCTTCAGAGCCTTCAAATTCTACTTGTCTTGGGTCTTCAACCATTGTAGTTTCCATTATTCAGATGCACGAAAAATACTCTTCATTCTGAAGTGGTCTTAGTTGTCCGATATCTTGTACTTCTTGGAGTGGTCTCGTCAGTCGAATCTTCGTGTGGACAAAAGGGGCAAGGGGTACAGTCTCACTAAAAAGGAAATTTTTGAATAAGCTCGGAAGAGAAGAGAGGTAAAAGATCTTTTTGAAAGGGAAAGTTGTAGAGAAAAATCTTTGCTATGGGCTTGCCAGTTTCTAGGGTCACGTCCTACAGTCAACATGTGCTCTGATACCATCTTGTAGTGACCCGACCCGAATGGATCAAGTCTCTGTGCTTAAGTCTCATCCCTGGATCGGTATGCTAACACACACAGTACTCGAGGATTTATAACAGAGGTAAATCACATATATAAAGTAACGTAAATACTATTACCTCAAATACAATAGCGGAAGTAACAAGGTTGTGGATTCCCATCAACACCAACGGCGGGGGGGGGGGGGGGGGGGGGGGGGGGGGGGGGGGGGGGGGGGGGGGGGGGGGGGGGGGGGGGGGGGGGGGGGGGGGGGGGGGGGGGGGGGGGGGGGGGGGGGGGGGGGGGGGGGGGGGGGGGGGGGGGGGGGGGGGGGGGGGGGGGGGGGGGGGGGGGGGGGGGGGGGGGGGGGGGGGGGGGGGGGGGGGGGGGGGGGGGGGGGGGGGGGGGGGGGGGGGGAAAGGAATAAATTTTATTTAACTATCATGGTGGTTGTTGAACATTGAGAATGGTTGACAGCATTCTCAATCCCAATTAAGTAACATCATTAAACCCAGCAAAATTAAAATTTTAGAGTAACATGTTGAGATTCACATGATAATCCAGGTACTAAATACTCAAGATGTCCATAACCGGGGACACGCCTAATCATGATTAGTTTATACACTCTGCAGAGGTTTGCGCACTTTTCCCCACAAGACTCGATCGCCTCCGTTTGCTTTCTCGCACTACACGATGTTTGAGAAACGGATGACCGAGACATAGTCTTTCAGAAGCGCTAGCACCTTACGATGGATATACCGTTACACCTACTTTCCCCTACATCTGCTAGTCTACCCTGTAAGAGTTCGCACGACTTAATCAACTAAGCTAGAGCCCATAATAGCTTGTGGCTGCACACGGAAGTTTCTAGTATGAATAAGCTCATGATCCCTTTGAGCCTGGGTGGCGGTCCATAAAAAAATAGGCAATCTTGGTCTACCCAGGTGCCTAGACAGGCAATCGCTGGAATACCCAGGTGTCTCAGTCCACCCAGATGTGTGTTAAAGTTGCCACCTTAAGTAAACCATTAATTGACAATCTCACATCTATCATGAAATACTCTCAAACCCAATCCACGTCTACGAGCATAGCATGGCACTATAAGCATAACGTAATAGGGGGGGGGGGGGGGGGGGGGGGGGGGGGGGGGGGGGGGGGGGGGGGGGGGGGGGGGGGGGGGGGGGGGGGGGGGGGGGGGGGGGGGGGGGGGGGGGGGGGGGGGGGGGGGGGGGGGGGGGGGGGGGGGGGGGGGGGGGGGGGGGGGGGGGGGGGGGGGGGGGGGGGGGGGGGGGGGGGGGGGGGGGGGGGGGGGGGGGGGGGGGGGGGGGGGGGGGGGGGGGGGGGGGGGGGGGGGGGGGGGGGGGGGGGGGGGGGGGGGGGGGGGGGGGGGGGGGGGGGGGGGGGGGGGGGGGGGGGGGGGGGGGGGGGGGGGGGGGGGGGGGGGGGGGGGGGGGGGGGGGGGGGGGGGGGGGGGGGGGGGGGGGGGGGGGGGGGGGGGGGGGGGGGGGGGGGGGGGGGGGGGGGGGGGGGGGGGGGGGGGGGGGGGGGGGGGGGGGGGGGGGGGGGGGGGGGGGGGGGGGGGGGGGGGGGGGGGGGGGGGGGGGGGGGGGGGGGGGGGGGGGGGGGGGGGGGGGGGGGGGGGGGGGGGGGGGGGGGGGGGGGGGGGGGGGGGGGGGGGGGGGGGGGGGGGGGGGGGGGGGGGGGGGGGGGGGGGGGGGGGGGGGGGGGGGGGGGGGGGGGGGGGGGGGGGGGGGGGGGGGGGGGGGGGGGGGGGGGGGGGGGGGGGGGGGGGGGGGGGGGGGGGGAATGAATACGAGTTTTGTCTCGATAAGTGTGATGCCCCAAGAGTATGTGGGATGAAGTTGGAGACCGTCAGTTGTTGGACCAAATGTGATCAAGGAGTCAGAAGAGAATGTTAAGTGGATTCGAGATAGACTGAAGGTAGCTCAGTCCAGGCAGAAGAGTTATGCAGACTTAAAACGCAAGGAGGTACTCTATGAAATTGGAGACAGAACATGTCTTCATGTGCCCCCTCTGCGAGGAGTTAAATGAATTGGAGTTAAGGGACAGTTAGCCCCGAGATTTGTAGGACCATACCGAGTTTTGGAGCGTATGGGAGAAGTGTCCAACAAGTTGGAGTCACCTGAAGGACCGTCATGAGTTCATGATGTGTTTCACGTTTCCCAGTTGAAGAAGTGCCATGCAGAGATGGCCAATATTCCCATGTAAGGATGCTTGACCCTAGAAAGGATAATGATGTTCCACGAAGTGGAATATGGACTCCATAAGTATAAGTTTATATCTCGGTATATGGGATAACCCACGAGGATGAAGAGATAAATTACTATTGGATATAAAGGAGGTATGATGTCGGAAATATGGATCAATGGAAACCCCATGATGAGTCTGAGTAATCATATCCTAGTTTGGTGCCAATAGAAGGAAGGAAGACAGTACAATTGGATGGATTTAAGAATACTAGGAAGTTGGAAGTTGAAATAATGATCAGTTGCCCGATGATAAGTTCAAGGACTACAAGTGATGAGGTGTGCCATAACCCACATGCCCCAGGACCCGCCAAGAAGCAAGCACATTCTTGCTGAAGGAAGAACCCTGGAAGAGGATATACCTTTGTTGACAGACGATTTTATAGGAGTAACGCAAAACCTGAGAGTTGTGAAGGAACGATAGATGTTTGTTTGGTTTGCAGAATCAATGGATTTATCCGAACCTTGGTTCATCGACAAGAGAAATTCTGCAATGCTTGTGAGGATGACCGAGTGTTAGTATGCGAGATTCGTTAAACTATATACAGGGTAATGATTTGGGTGCGGGATGGATTGATCACCATACCGACTAACTCTTATTATTCGCCTTGCTATATGGGATGGTAAATCTGAGTGACTTACCTATAGTAGAGAGACGACGATCACAATCCTGTTTAAACTTAGAATGGTATAAGTATTTTTCCCTTGTACACGGCAGCTTTGCCAACCGTAGGTTATACGGTGAGGATCAACCAGACCCATTTCCTGCAGGAGAAACCATAAATTGTTGACCACCATGAGATATCGATAGTTGTTTAGTAGTGGCGCCAGACC
>JAAAWM010008243.1:0-12776 GCA_036873465.1 Thinopyrum obtusiflorum
TTAGATCTGGACACAAGGTGACGCGACCTCTCACTTCCTCCGCCATTTGAAGCAGCGCGCCGGTGGAGGGCTAGCATACTCCAATATTATGTTGGCTCTATGTGATGTGGCAACTTCATATACTAACCGGATGCTGGCTATACTACTACGGTACTCACACTCCAAGAAGTGACTCGAAAACCATTCATAAATTGAGTCTATGACATGCATTTGCAACTGAAATGTACCATTCATTAAATACAACAAGTCATCAACACACAACGACAACGAGGATACATGTTGGATTATAGATTATTTTCAACAAAACATTCTAGCAAATACTAAAGTTTTCATCACACAACAAATAACAAGCAATGAAATGAACTTCAACTCAACCAATCCTCGGCGTTGGAAACACTTGCTTTGAACCATAGGTGCTCTGGGAAGGGCCAGCTATTGTCAATATCGAGAGCAACGCAGGACTGATCATCCAGGCTAAAGCGGCATATATCAGGACCAGGGTAGGGAACCACCGAAATGTCCGAGGTATAGGGGGGGGGGGGGGGGGGGGGGGGGGGGGGGGGGGGGGGGGGGGGGGGGGGGGGGGGGGGGGGGGGGGGGGGGGGGGGGGGGGGGGGGGGGGGGGGGGGGGGGGGGGGGGGGGGGGGGGGGGGGGGGGGGGGGGGGGGGGGGGGGGGGGGGGGGGGGGGGGGGGGGGGGGGGGGGGGGGGGGGGGGGGGGGGGGGGGGGGGGGGGGGGGGGGGGGGGGGGGGGGGGGGGGGGGGGGGGGGGGGGGGGGGGGGGGGGGGGGGGGGGGGGGGGGGGGGGGGGGGGGGGGGGGGGGGGGGGGGGGGGGGGGGGGGGGGGGGGGGGGGGGGGGGGGGGGGGGGGGGGGGGGGGGGGGGGGGGGGGGGGGGGGGGGGGGGGGGGGGGGGGGGGGGGGGGGGGGGGGGGGGGGGGGGGGGGGGGGGGGGGGGGGGGGGGGGGGGGGGGGGGGGGGGGGGGGGGGGGGGGGGGGGGGGGGGGGGGGGGGGGGGGGGGGGGGGGGGGGGGGGGGGGGGGGGGGGGGGGGGGGGGGGGGGGGGGGGGGGGGGGGGGGGGGGGGGGGGGGGGGGGGGGGGGGGGGGGGGGGGGGGGGGGGGGGGGGGGGGGGGGGGGGGGGGGGGGGGGGGGGGGGGGGGGGGGGGGGGGGGGGGGGGGGGGGGGGGGGGGGGGGGGGGGGGGGGGGGGGGGGGGGGGGGGGGGGGGGGGGGGGGGGGGGGGGGGGGGGGGGGGGGGGGGGGGGGGGGGGGGGGGGGGGGGGGGGGGGGGGGGGGGGGGGGGGGGGGGGGGGGGGGGGGGGGGGGGGGGGGGGGGGGGGGGGGGGGGGGGGGGGGGGGGGGGGGGGGGGGGGGGGGGGGGGGGGGGGGGGGGGGGGGGGGGGGGGGGGGGGGGGGGGGGGGGGGGGGGGGGGGGGGGGGGGGGGGGGGGGGGGGGGGGGGGGGGGGGGGGGGGGGGGGGGGGGGGGGGGGGGGGGGGGGGGGGGGGGGGGGGGGGGGGGGGGGGGGGGGGGGGGGGGGGGGGGGGGGGGGGGGGGGGGGGGGGGGGGGGGGGGGGGGGGGGGGGGGGGGGGGGGGGGGGGGGGGGGGGGGGGGGGGGGGGGGGGGGGGGGGGGGGGGGGGGGGGGGGGGGGGGGGGGGGGGGGGGGGGGGGGGGGGGGGGGGGGGGGGGGGGGGGGGGGGGGGGGGGGGGGGGGGGGGGGGGGGGGGGGGGGGGGGGGGGGGGGGGGGGGGGGGGGGGGGGGGGGGGGGGGGGGGGGGGGGGGGGGGGGGGGGGGGGGGGGGGGGGGGGGGGGGGGGGGGGGGGGGGGGGGGGGGGGGGGGGGGGGGGGGGGGGGGGGGGGGGGGGGGGGGGGGGGGGGGGGGGGGGGGGGGGGGGGGGGGGGGGGGGGGGGGGGGGGGGGGGGGGGGGGGGGGGGGGGGGGGGGGGGGGGGGGGGGGGGGGGGGGGGGGGGGGGGGGGGGGGGGGGGGGGGGGGGGGGGGGGGGGGGGGGGGGGGGGGGGGGGGGGGGGGGGGGGGGGGGGGGGGGGGGGGGGGGGGGGGGGGGGGGGGGGGGGGGGGGGGGGGGGGGGGGGGGGGGGGGGGGGGGGGGGGGGGGGGGGGGGGGGGGGGGGGGGGGGGGGGGGGGGGGGGGGGGGGGGGGGGGGGGGGGGGGGGGGGGGGGGGGGGGGGGGGGGGGGGGGGGGGGGGGGGGGGGGGGGGGGGGGGGGGGGGGGGGGGGGGGGGGGGGGGGGGGGGGGGGGGGGGGGGGGGGGGGGGGGGGGGGGGGGGGGGGGGGGGGGGGGGGGGGGGGGGGGGGGGGGGGGGGGGGGGGGGGGGGGGGGGGGGGGGGGGGGGGGGGGGGGGGGGGGGGGGGGGGGGGGGGGGGGGGGGGGGGGGGGGGGGGGGGGGGGGGGGGGGGGGGGGGGGGGGGGGGGGGGGGGGGGGGGGGGGGGGGGGGGGGGGGGGGGGGGGGGGGGGGGGGGGGGGGGGGGGGGGGGGGGGGGGGGGGGGGGGGGGGGGGGGGGGGGGGGGGGGGGGGGGGGGGGGGGGGGGGGGGGGGGGGGGGGGGGGGGGGGGGGGGGGGGGGGGGGGGGGGGGGGGGGGGGGGGGGGGGGGGGGGGGGGGGGGGGGGGGGGGGGGGGGGGGGGGGGGGGGGGGGGGGGGGGGGGGGGGGGGGGGGGGGGGGGGGGGGGGGGGGGGGGGGGGGGGGGGGGGGGGGGGGGGGGGGGGGGGGGGGGGGGGGGGGGGGGGGGGGGGGGGGGGGGGGGGGGGGGGGGGGGGGGGGGGGGGGGGGGGGGGGGGGGGGGGGGGGGGGGGGGGGGGGGGGGGGGGGGGGGGGGGGGGGGGGGGGGGGGGGGGGGGGGGGGGGGGGGGGGGGGGGGGGGGGGGGGGGGGGGGGGGGGGGGGGGGGGGGGGGGGGGGGGGGGGGGGGGGGGGGGGGGGGGGGGGGGGGGGGGGGGGGGGGGGGGGGGGGGGGGGGGGGGGGGGGGGGGGGGGGGGGGGGGGGGGGGGGGGGGGGGGGGGGGGGGGGGGGGGGGGGGGGGGGGGGGGGGGGGGGGGGGGGGGGGGGGGGGGGGGGGGGGGGGGGGGGGGGGGGGGGGGGGGGGGGGGGGGGGGGGGGGGGGGGGGGGGGGGGGGGGGGGGGGGGGGGGGGGGGGGGGGGGGGGGGCAAACACAAGATTCTCGTATTCAATTGCATCACAGTACACATCCATGTATAGAAACTGATTTTTGAGCAATATCCATCCAGTCGAACCACGAAGAATGGCAACAAGCTTGTCGAAGATAGCAACAACTTGATAGTTCTTGTAATTCCAAGAGCGGTTGGGAACTCGACAAATTGCTATCTTCAGTAGACGACAGTCACCATGATCGTATTTGAATGTACGTAGATCATCTGTGTGCTCAACCTCAGGGCACTCTGAGATTTTTGGAAGTGGAATCCGCTGACGAGTGTACACATTCACAAGTTCCCACTCGCAATTGTACCCAATATAAACAACCCAATCTCCATTTGTGCCAGCCCAGGACATACCCTTAAGCGATGGCATCTTGACATCACACGTATCATTATCAAGCGGCATCAACTTGCATAAGGCGAGGCCTCCGTCTTCCGCGCCCATGCGAACAGGCTTATAGCGAAGAAGATAAGGGAGATCAAACCACTCCTGGACCCTTGGGTTCCTTGTAATGATGTTATTAGTTGAGTCGAGAATGGGCTTGAACGAACCTGCCATGCTAGCCGAGGTGATGACGTCGCACTGATCAATGAGTTCCCCCACCACGTCATCTTTCAGATCAGGGCAAGAATAACGGGGTCATTTCCGGCTTGTTCCCTCCATGGAGAAGACGATCGAACAATGGCAGAAGGAAGGGTGAAGGCAAATGGAGGAGGGAGGAAGAGCGTGCGACAGCAGTTCCAAATCGAGAGGGAAAGGCGAAGAGTCGGTGGACGGTTGCCAGTTTGCCACGGTACACGAAGAGACGCCCCGGCCTACACGTCCTTTCGGAAATTGTACAAAAGGACTCGCCGTCATCTCACTGACATGTTGGAACGGGACCACATGTCAATGAAACATGGTGTGTAATTTCTCGTGAAAAATGCGATCTGGCCGCGTTGGCCCGAGGTGCCGCATTATTTCTCGACTTTATTTTTTTAATGGCGTGCCGTTCAGTTTTGAAGCACAACTAACTGGTACTGTTTGCAGAGAAAATATAAACTACTCTACCACTGCTCCACCTCTAGTACTAGTAGTATAAAAAAGATATATAGGCTGGAGCTTCAGAGCTTTCTTGCTAAGGGCTGCCCACTTGCTTCTCACACTATCACCCTCTCTCCAGATCTAAAAAAGACGGCCTCTCTCTCCCTCCTCACCGGTGGTCACAGATCCGCCGGGGAAGAAAAGGACGTGCAGCGTTGACGCACTCGTCGTCGGCGAGCGAGGTCACGCACTGACGACAAGGCCGTCCTCTCAGACCTAGCGCCCGCGCGGGATGGCCTCCGTCCCCAAGCTCGCTGCCGTAGTGCGTGCGGAGGACGACGACCACGAGCGAAGCCACTTCCCACCGACCCTCAGGTATGCTACCTCTTTTTGAACCATACCCTTGTTCTATTGCCCCATCTGCCATGTCGCTGCATGTGGATCTTTTCCCACTCCACCATCTTCCCAATTTGCTATCCTCTGCTCTGCTGGTCACGCAGACGAAAACCTTAATTTGCACTATTAAAGGAAACCCTACCTCATGTAGACTAATCCATGTCTGGGTTGAATAAGGAAAGGAAGGGAGACTGTAATGTCCAAGAGAGTAGGCATCGAACCCGCATCTAGGTTGAAAAGGGGAAAATCATTAGCTAAGGAACGAGTCTCGTGTCTCTTGGTTGAAGAAGGGTAGAAAGGCATGACAATGCAATAGAGAATGACCAGGTCGATCGGTTTGTTGTCCTCACATAGGAAAAAGGTGGCTAAACATAACAAAAATGGGACGTAATCCACATATGCTGCCTGGATATTTGTTGCTCTGGGCAACCATACCTCCCTCACCACTCTATGCGTTCGTGGAGGTACATCGTATTGGTGCGCCCACTATCCGAATGGGCCTCCCATGCTCTTAGTGTCACTTTTTTGCTGTTAGTATAATGCCAGCAGTCAAGTCAAGCAATGCTACTGCTAAAGTGATGCCACATTTAACTAATGCCGCACTTAGTCTAATGCCACCGATAAATTTAAGCAATGCCATTTAATGCCACTGGATTATTTCAGGGTTAGCTGTTGATTGTGGATGTATTAAAGATTTTTCAGCTAAGGCATTCTAATGCTGTTGCACAGCCAGTATACCAATGATGAAACTTGTTACTACCTTCAGATTTTTGCACTGTTAATGCTTATAGATTACATACCTCACTTTCATGAGATAAGTTAATTTTTTTGTACAGTGTCACCAAAATGACAAGGCGCTGATGTCATTTTATTTTGGTTAAACTGCACAAAAAATTATGAAGACAAGAGGAAAGGTCAAGTGTGGGCACCTCCTCCTCCGGCTGTTCTCTTGATTTGTTCGATCAAGTTTTTATGTTTGATCGATTATCAAGATTGGGATAGCAATTTTTAAGGTCCCCCCGAGTTCGAAATGATATTTACCTTGGAGGTACATGGTTTGCAATTTTTTTATACTGTCATTAGTTAATAATGCTAGTTACCTTCACACTTTTGTATTTGGTTTAATGCTCATGCACAGCTAGTATACCAATGCTGAAACGTGTTACCTTTACATTTTGTATTGTTAATTCTTATAGAAATCTTCCAGTGCCAGAGTTTATTGAAATCTGTTCAGTAAAACCATTGTACTGTACCCTGTAATAAAATAACTACTCTACTGTTGCACTAGCCACTGGATTAGTGTATATTTGTAGTATTCGAAATTTTGAATGGTGTTGCATTAGCGTATGGACATAAATAAAGTGTGGCAAGCTTTCCCAGATATGTGCTCAAGAAAACTACTACCTGTTTTTCTAAATACTAGTAGACGTTTGGGTACTTTAAACTGAACCGTGAAAACGTCTTATATTAAGGAACAGAGGGTGTAGAGTTCACTCAAATTATCCCGGTAAAGCTAGTCACACCTTTGTTAAAATTAATGTTCATTATGTTATCGGAGGAGGTCTGTAAGTTTGTCTCTAATGCCTGTCGACTACATACCTAACATCATGATGTAATGTTAAGTCATTTCCTTTTGTATAGTGTCACTGAATTGTCAAGGCGGTGATGGCATTTTATTTTAGTTGAACTGCACAAAATATGCTTAAAAGAAGAGGAAAGGCCAGGAATCGATCATTCTTTCAGAAAGAACTATATATGCCTTTCTGACATCAGCCTCTGTTGCCTTATTTATTCCTTCAAACAGCTGGTTAGAAACTGTATTGCTACCTTTTCCCATTAAGAAATTGGAATGCTTATATTTGTGAGTCTATGCTTCAACTAGTGCCACTTTTATAGTAATCACACTTTCAATATCTATGCAAATAGGGATGCTCGATTTTAGTGGAACTGCACAAAAAGTCCAGCTGGTTCAACATTAGGAGCATGTTTTCTTCCAAACCTTTATATCCAATTGGTGGCACTATGAGCTATTCATTAAGAAGGTACATGGTTTGCTACTATCTTGCTACTCTTTTTGTACTGTCATTAGATGGTAATACTAGTGGTTTGCATGTGAATTTATTGGCAGGGTGGACCTACATTGGAGGTGCAGGACAGGATTCAATGATTGGATGCTCAATTTCGGTTGTATCGATTTCACCTCTTCCATCACTGCGAACATGGATATCCTTGGTCTGATGAAGAATAGGCGCAATATTTCTGCTCTGAACAAGCAAATCAATTCAGTATGAAATTGTCCAGGGCAAAACATGACTGTATCAAATTGTCCAGTGCAAAACATGATAGATGCTAAGCGGAAGAGACATGTTTAAACCAAAAATACAAGGTGGGGTATATGTTTACTAGCTGCTTGATATTTGTGCAGACAGAGATGTCTGCCCATTGCTATTTGGCAAACACACAAAGTGACCGCAATTTTGGTTGAACTACACAAGCCCCCCCCCCCCCCCCCCCCCCCCCCCCCCCCCCCCCCCCCCCCCCCCCCCCCCCCCCCCCCCCCCCCCCCCCCCCCCCCCCCCCCCCCCCCCCCCCCCCCCCCCCCCCCCCCCCCCCCCCCCCCCCCCCCCCCCCCCCCCCCCCCCCCCCCCCCCCCCCCCCCCCCCCCCCCCCCCCCCCCCCCCCCCCCCCCCCCCCCCCCCCCCCCCCCCCCCCCCCCCCCCCCCCCCCCCCCCCCCCCCCCCCCCCCCCCCCCCCTACCTCCTTTCCGGTTTGCAGGGCTCAATTCAAGAAATGACCTACTCGATCCTACACGAATAAATAGCGGATCACGCACGTACTAGTACCTCCTTTCCGGTTTGCAGGGCTTAATTCAAACCTCTCACCAACCAAGGTACTCCCTCCGTCCGGGTTTATTAGTCCCGTGAGCAAAGCAGCAAGACCAAGGCATGGCAATAATTAACGGCATGCAGAAGTTTAAGCCTAATAAATTCCAGCGATTTAAGTGGCTGCATGCGTGCCCTCGGCATGCAGAAGTTTAAGCCTAATTAATTCCAGTGATTTAAGTGGCTGCATGCTTGCCCTCGGCTGCGACTCGTTGCATGCTGCTTCGCGTACTGCCTGCGAGCGATTCTGAGTGCCTGCATGCAGCCGACCGTAATTAAGGCAGCTAACTGATGCGAAAAAAGATACGCTTTAAATCTGTGGAATCATTATTGACAAGGAGGGAGATGATTCGAGTGCACTCGTTTGACCGCCATGCCGGCCCCCCCCCCCCCCCCCCCCCCCCCCCCCCCCCCCCCCCCCCCCCCCCCCCCCCCCCCCCCTCTAGTTTTCCATGGCAAGCTGGCGCGCTAAGCCATTATGCATTGAATTCCGATGACCGTCGCGCTACCTTCCGCCTATAAGTACTGTTTCCCGGCCTTCTCAGGTGCCACCGTGACCCAACTCGCCATATCCTCATAAGCCCCTGTCTCTTACCCCCCCCCCCCCCCCCCCCCCCCCCCCCCCCCCCCCCCCCCCCCCCCCCCCCCCCCCCCCCCCCCCCCCCCCCCCCCCCCCCCCCCCCCCCCCCCCCCCCCCCCCCCCCCCCCCCCCCCCCCCCCCCCCCCCCCCCCCCCCCCCCCCCCCCCCCCCCCCCCCCCCCCCCCCCCCCCCCCCCCCCCCCCCCCCCCCCCCCCCCCCCCCCCCCCCCCCCCCCCCCCCCCCCCCCCCCCCCCCCCCCCCCCCCCCCCCCCCCCCCCCCCCCCCCCCCCCCCCCCCCCCCCCCCCCCCCCCCCCCCCCCCCCCCCCCCCCCCCCCCCCCCCCCCCCCCCCCCCCCCCCCCCCCCCCCCCCCCCCCCCCCCCCCCCCCCCCCCCCCCCCCCCCCCCCCCCCCCCCCCCCCCCCCCCCCCCCCCCCCCCCCCCCCCCCCCCCCCCCCCCCCCCCCCCCCCCCCCCCCCCCCCCCCCCCCCCCCCCCCCCCCCCCCCCCCCCCCCCCCCCCCCCCCCCCCCCCCCCCCCCCCCCCCCCCCCCCCCCCCCCCCCCCCCCCCCCCCCCCCCCCCCCCCCCCCCCCCCCCCCCCCCCCCCCCCCCCCCCCCCCCCCCCCCCCCCCCCCCCCCCCCCCCCCCCCCCCCCCCCCCCCCCCCCCCCCCCCCCCCCCCCCCCCCCCCCCCCCCCCCCCCCCCCCCCCCCCCCCCCCCCCCCCCCCCCCCCCCCCCCCCCCCCCCCCCCCCCCCCCCCCCCCCCCCCCCCCCCCCCCCCCCCCCCCCCCCCCCCCCCCCCCCCCCCCCCCCCCCCCCCCCCCCCCCCCCCCCCCCCCCCCCCCCCCCCCCCCCCCCCCCCCCCCCCCCCCCCCCCCCCCCCCCCCCCCCCCCCCCCCCCCCCCCCCCCCCCCCCCCCCCCCCCCCCCCCCCCCCCCCCCCCCCCCCCCCCCCCCCCCCCCCCCCCCCCCCCCCCCCCCCCCCCCCCCCCCCCCCCCCCCCCCCCCCCCCCCCCCCCCCCCCCCCCCCCCCCCCCCCCCCCCCCCCCCCCCCCCCCCCCCCCCCCCCCCCCCCCCCCCCCCCCCCCCCCCCCCCCCCCCCCCCCCCCCCCCCCCCCCCCCCCCCCCCCCCCCCCCCCCCCCCCCCCCCCCCCCCCCCCCCCCCCCCCCCCCCCCCCCCCCCCCCCCCCCCCCCCCCCCCCCCCCCCCCCCCCCCCCCCCCCCCCCCCCCCCCCCCCCCCCCCCCCCCCCCCCCCCCCCCCCCCCCCCCCCCCCCCCCCCCCCCCCCCCCCCCCCCCCCCCCCCCCCCCCCCCCCCCCCCCCCCCCCCCCCCCCCCCCCCCCCCCCCCCCCCCCCCCCCCCCCCCCCCCCCCCCCCCCCCCCCCCCCCCCCCCCCCCCCCCCCCCCCCCCCCCCCCCCCCCCCCCCCCCCCCCCCCCCCCCCCCCCCCCCCCCCCCCCCCCCCCCCCCCCCCCCCCCCCCCCCCCCCCCCCCCCCCCCCCCCCCCCCCCCCCCCCCCCCCCCCCCCCCCCCCCCCCCCCCCCCCCCCCCCCCCCCCCCCCCCCCCCCCCCCCCCCCCCCCCCCCCCCCCCCCCCCCCCCCCCCCCCCCCCCCCCCCCCCCCCCCCCCCCCCCCCCCCCCCCCCCCCCCCCCCCCCCCCCCCCCCCCCCCCCCCCCCCCCCCCCCCCCCCCCCCCCCCCCCCCCCCCCCCCCCCCCCCCCCCCCCCCCCCCCCCCCCCCCCCCCCCCCCCCCCCCCCCCCCCCCCCCCCCCCCCCCCCCCCCCCCCCCCCCCCCCCCCCCCCCCCCCCCCCCCCCCCCCCCCCCCCCCCCCCCCCCCCCCCCCCCCCCCCCCCCCCCCCCCCCCCCCCCCCCCCCCCCCCCCCCCCCCCCCCCCCCCCCCCCCCCCCCCCCCCCCCCCCCCCCCCCCCCCCCCCCCCCCCCCCCCCCCCCCCCCCCCCCCCCCCCCCCCCCCCCCCCCCCCCCCCCCCCCCCCCCCCCCCCCCCCCCCCCCCCCCCCGGGTTGTATGCTGTTTTCCACAGATTTGAGGCTTTCCTAAAAAAAAGGTTGACACACAAGCAGTGACTGTTGGATGGCCATCCAACGGCCGTCGTGCTTCTTCAATCTCTACTCTTCCTGCTCCAGCCGCTCAAACAGGCGCCGGCGGTACTGCCTGCTCCCTCCTCCCCACGCCCGGCTCTGCTGCCGCGCAGGCCTCACCGCCCCATCGTACTCCCATCACTGGCCTAGACGTCCCTCTACTCACCCACACCTGTTGTTATTCTCCGGCGATGGCAGACGAACCAGTAAACCCTCGTACAGTCGTACTCCCCTCCGCGTGGGAAACAACTGTCGAGTCTTCCCTGCCTCCGTGTCGTTCCCTTCCTAGGCCTCACCGTCGTCCACTACCCTGGTGCTCTCGGCGCGGCTTGGTCAACATGGTCAACGACCGACGTGCATCTGAAGTGGACTTTACATGGAGAAGCCGACGGCTGGGTCCACGGCCGCACGCAAGGAAATGCCTCCTTATTACGCGCAAAATAATGATTCCTCCACCTGACATCAGGGACCCACCGAAAGGGCCTCTGTATTTTGCGGAAAAATGTTACCGCCACTAACAGGTCGGACCCACCAGCTATATCTTCGCACGCAAGGAAGTGCCTCCTTATTACACACAAAAAAATGAATACTCCCCCTGTTAGCCGGGACCCAGTATTGTGGCAGGCTGACTTTTGGGCCTACTAAGTTAACGGGGACGGAGGGCTTTGTCAACTTAGTCAAAATGCACGATTCTAGCTCCAGTGAGCGTACGATGTCCATCCAACGGCCGTAGTGCTTCTTCAACCTCTGGTCTTCTTGCTCCAGCCGCCCAAACTAGCACCGGTCGTGCCTCGTGCTCCTGCCTCCCGTGGCCGACTGCAATGCGGCGGATGCCTCACCGCCCCCTACTACTCCCACCGTTGGCCATGCCATCCCTCTACTCACCCACACCCCCTGTTATTTTGCGGCGACGGTAGCCTCACACCGCAGCGAACCAGTGAACCCTCGTACTCCTCTACGCGTCGGCATACACTGCTGCGTCTTCCCCGGCTCCGCGTCGTCCCCTTCCTAGGCCTCGCCATCGTCCATCGCCCTGGTGCTCTCGGCGCGGCGTGGTCAACATGGTCAAGGAACGGCTTCCATCGGACGTGGACTGTATGTGGAGAGGCTGACAGCTGGGTCCATGGCCGCAGCAAGGAAGTGCCTCCTTATTACGTGCAAAATAATTATTCCTCCACTTAACAGCGGGACCCACCGGACGGGCCATCGTATTTCGCCCCCCTGACTGCTGGGACCCACCAGCTACATCTTCGCACGCAAGGAAGTGCCTGACAGTTGGGACCCACCTGGTCGAAGCGTACGTAGCGTTGTCATTCTGGTCGCGATCGTGTACGTACATATATACTGGTCGATGTAGAGGTGCACGTGTCGTAGTAGAGGCGGCCAGGGTGCAAGAAAGAAAATACGGCCACATATGTGTACATACGGGCGGGGTCTCAAACGCCTACTCGCGCATACGTATGGCCAGGGCTCGTGTACATGGCTGGGTCGGAACGGAGAAACAACGTCATCGTCGTGTTCATGGGGAGGCAACGGAATGCGTCGTGTTCGCCTAAACTAGCGCCGGTGGGACTGCCTGCTCCCTCCTCTTGTGGCCCGCTGTGATGCCACGCAGGCTTCCCCGGCCCACCCTACTCCCTCCGCTGGCCTGGCCGCACGCAATCAACTGCCTCCTTATTACGCGAAAAAATGATTCCCCCCACTGACATCTGGGGCGCACCAGTTGGGAGGCTGACCTGTGGGCCTACTAAGTTGACTCGTACGCAGGGCTTGTCAACTTAGTCAACAAACGATTCTAGTAGCAGTAACCGTTGGATTTGAATCGAACGGTCCTGCTGCTTCTTCAATCGCTGCTCTTCTTGCACCAGCCGCCCAAACCAGCGCTGGGGAGACCGCCTGCTCCTGCCTCCAGTGGCCGGCTGTGCTGCCGATGAGGCCTCATAGCCCCCTACTACTCCCACCGCTAGCCAGGCCCTGCGGCGACGGCAGCCTGACACCGCAGCCGAACCAGTGAACCCTCGTACTCCTCTCCGCGTGGGCATCCACTGCCGCGTCTTCCCCGGCTCCATGTCGTCCCCTTCCTAGGCCTCGCCGTCGTCCACTGCCTTGGATCTATTGGTGCGGCGTGGTCAACATGGTCAACGACATTCCATCGGAAGAGTACTGTACGTGGAGAGGCTGACAGCTGGGTCCACGGCCACAACCCAGTTTTTTTGTGATTTGCCAAGTAAGTCGCTTTGTCAGGCCCGTTGGGCTGCAAATCTTTCAAGACGAGGAGAGCTTTCATTCGGCTGGCCGAGAAAATGGCCCATCAGTAATAAGAAATGGGCTGTACATTTTTAAAACACATCAAACTGGCAATTAGTTTCAAATATCTTTTTTTCATTTCGAGATTTGAAATTACATTAATTTTTATGCGTGGAGAATTTGTTGGATTTTATATTGATATACATTTATTTTTAAAATCAGTTTGAATTTGAGTCGAAATTTTAGGATTAAAAACAGTTTGGACCGCACTGAAATATGCAAAATTTCATATAATTTTTTAACCGTGGCTACAATATGGCTTGTAATGCTAACAAAAAGAATATGGGCTCCAAAAAAACCTTAATAATTAGCAA
>JAAAWM010008244.1:0-12786 GCA_036873465.1 Thinopyrum obtusiflorum
ACACAGAAACTAGCCGTTGGGGCTTCAACGGGCATTTCCTGGACACCCCGTGCACACGGGGGTTTAGACCCCGTGCACACGGGGCCCCGTGTGCACGGTACAAGGCCAAACAACCCCGTGCGCACGGAGTACCCAGAATACTGGACACCCCGTGCGCACGGGGGTCAAAAACCCCGTGCACACGGGGTCCCCAGGACAGCCAGCAGCAGCCCACTAAAACGTGCATAACTTTGGCATACAGACTCCGAATTCGATGATCTTGGGCTCGTTTTGAAGCTATGGAAAAGCCCAAGGTCCTCACATAGAGAACCACCCAAGATCAACAAGAAAGAATGATGCAAGATGTGCAAAGGTTTGAGCTCTCTACACGCGACGTGATCGAGCTACTCGCCCGAAAGTCCCTCTTGATAGGCCGGCTATCAAACCTATAATCCGGTCACTTACCAAGCACCATGAGACCAGTAAAACTAGGAAAACCTAGCTAAGCTATACCTTTGCCTTGCATATTCCACTTGAGCTTCTTGATGACGTTAAGGCTTGCCTCAAGTTGAAATCCTTTACTTGTCCACAACTACTTGGTGAAGATACTCGAATTGCTTCCTCATATTGCAATGAGGGAAGCCTTCACTTAAGCCCATCTTCACATGTGCAATATCATGATGTGGACCGCAAGCTTCAAAGCATATAGCCTTCGGCTTCTCATCTTGCACTTGGACTCCTCGAACCCGATGACCATCACACCTTGATGTCATCCACACATAGGCTACTTGAAATCTTTTCTTTTGATGCAAGCCCATGAGAAACACCTAACCCACATAGACATAACAAACACATAGCATGGGTTAGGTAACAAAGCACAATTCATAACTACTTACCATACCACAAGATCACTTGATCCAATGTGGTACAATGTTTGCGCTTTGAGAGTTGACCATCTAGATATAATCTTCGAGGGGGGGGGGGGGGGGGGGGGGGGGGGGGGGGGGGGGGGGGGGGGGGGGGGGGGGGGGGGGGGGGGGGGGGGGGGGGGGGGGGGGGGGGGGGGGGGGGGGGGGGGGGGGGGGGGGGGGGGGGGGGGGGGGGGGGGGGGGGGGGGGGGGGGGGGGGGGCACCGCTTGCCCTTCTAAAAACTCCATCACAAACTCATGATCTTGTCTTGAGAGGCATAATGAATTCTTCACTCTAGTTGCTTGCTTCAAGACTTGATCAACCGAAAACCAACACATGAGCTCACCATGATCTTGTCTTGAAACCATAACTCGAATTCTTCTCTTTGATTATTCTATCAAGCCTTGATCCTCAGAAGACCAACTTGAAACCTTGCTGGATATGGTATCTCGAGAGCCAACACCTAGGCCCCGTGAGCACGGGGTATCCAGAGAGTTGACACTCGACCCCGTGTGCACGGTACAAGCCCGTGTGCACGGGGTATCCAGAGAGGGATACCATGAGGACTTCTTCGGATGCTTTGATGGCATTCTTCACAAAACAACCCAATGCACTTCAAGCATCACTATGGAACATATCTTCATATAAGATTCAATGCACTTGATGCTCCATAGGAATTGTCATTTAATACCAAAGCTTAGAGCAAATATATCTTCATATGTATGGATTTCATCATTGATTCCGTCCAATATCCTTGATGCACCATCTTCATATATATATGGATTTCATCCTTGATTCCATCCAATATCCTTGAGGCACTATCTTCATATATATGGACTTCATCCTTGATTCCATCCAATACCCTTGAGGCACACTCTTCATATATATGGACTTCATCCTTGATTCCATCCAATATCCTTGAGGTACCATCTATGGACAAAACCTTCAAATATATCTCACTGAAAACATTAGTCCATAGAGATTGTCATTCAATTACCAAAACCACACTTAGGGGCTACATGCCCTTTCAGTTACCATCCGCGTCCGTCTTTCTTTTGAAAATCCATTTACAACCAATGGGCTTTACGCCTTCTGGAAGTTCTTCCAAGTTCCAAACTTGGTTTTCGTACATGGATTCCATCTCGGATTTCATGGCCTTGTGCCATTCCCTTGAGCTGGGCCCCGCCATCGCTTCCTTGTAGTGCGCAGGTTCATCGTCTTCAAGAATGAAGATTTTGTTATGAAACCACTCAGGTGGCTGGATAGCCCTACCCGATCTGCGCGGTTCAGTTACAACATTGTCTGAAGTTTCCGCATCACATGCGGCAACTTCCGGCTCGGTTGTAGGGATAATTTGTGGAATTTCTTTCGGTTCCTTAGCCATATCAGCTGTCGCCGAAGATTCACTAATCTCATTAAGTTGTACTGTCCTCCCACTCGGTTCTTTTGCGAGAAACTCTTTCTCAAGAAATTGTCCATTTCTGGCAACAAACACTTTGTTATCGGACGGGTGGTAGAAGGAATACCCAATTGTTTCCTTGGGATAACCTACAAAGTAACATTTGTCTGATCTGGGATCGAGTTTGGTAGGTTGTAAACGTTTTACGTATACCCCACAACCCCAAATTCTGAGATGCGACAAACCGGGTTTCTTCCCGTTCCATAACTCGTATGGTGTCGTCTCAACAGACTTAGACGGGGCTCTGTTTAATGTGTGAGCGGCAGTTTCTAGTGCGTGACCCCAAAAAGATATTGGCAGATCTGTAAGAGACATCATCGACCTTACCATGTCTAACAAGGTTCGGTTACGTCGTTCCGACACTCCGTTTCGCTGTGGAGTTCCGGGAGACGTAAGCTGTGAAACGATTCCACGGTCACTCAGATGTTGGCCAAACTCATGACTAAGGTATTCGCCCCCACGATCAGACTGCAGAAACTTAATCTTTTTGTCACGATGATTTTCTACCTCATTCTGAAATTCTTTGAACTTTTCAAAGGTTTCCGACTTATGCTTCATTAAGTAGATATAGCCATACCGACTTAAATCATCAGTAAAAGTCACGAAGTAGAAATACCCACCCCGTGCGGCTGTGTTCATTGGACCACATACATCACTATGTATTATTTCTAATAACTCACCCGCCCGTTCAGGATGACCCGTGAACGGCGTCTTGGTCATTTTTCCCATCAGACAAGCTTCACATGTGTCAAATGATTCAAAATCAAAGGACGGTAAAACTCCATCTCTCTGGAGTCTTTGCATGCGTTTCTTTCCGATGTGGCCAAGACGACAATGCCACATGAAAGTGGTGGTGGTATCAGACTTCTTAAGGCGTTTAGCATTCACGTTAAAGACATTATTTTCACATTCAAGATTTAGTATGAAAAGGCCCCCAACAATGGGTGCAAATCCATAAAACATATCCTTACAATAAAGTGAACAACCATTGTTCTTAGACTTGTACGAATACCCATCGTGTACTAAACATGATCCGGAGATAATGTTTCTACACAATAGTGGAACAAAATAACATTTATTTAGTTCTAAGATAAATCCTGAAGGGAGACGTAGAGGCATAATGCCGACGGCTTGAGCGGCGATCCCAGCGCCGTTCCGGACGCGCATCACGACTCACCATGATCTTGTCTTGAAACCATAACTCGAATTCTTCTCTTTGATTATTGGGGGGGGGGGGGGGGGGGGGGGGGGGGGGGGGGGGGGGGGGGGGGGGGGGGGGGGGGGGGGGGGGGGGGGGGGGGGGGGGGGGGGGGGGGGGGGGGGGGGGGGGGGGGGGGGGGGGGGGGGGGGGGGGGGGGGGGGGGGGGGGGGGGGGGGGGGGGGGGGGGGGGGGGGGGGGGGGGGGGGGGGGGGGGGGGGGGGGGGGGGGGGGGGGGGGGGGGGGGGGGGGGGGGGGGGGGGGGGGGGGGGGGGGGGGGGGGGGGGGGGGGGGGGGGGGGGGGGGGGGGGGGGGGGGGGGGGGGGGGGGGGGGGGGGGGGGGGGGGGGGGGGGGGGGGGGGGGGGGGGGGGGGGGGGGGGGGGGGGGGGGGGGGGGGGGGGGGGGGGGGGGGGGGGGGGGGGGGGGGGGGGGGGGGGGGGGGGGGGGGGGGGGGGGGGGGGGGGGGGGGGGGGGGGGGGGGGGGGGGGGGGGGGGGGGGGGGGGGGGGGGGGGGGGGGGGGGGGGGGGGGGGGGGGGGGGGGGGGGGGGGGGGGGGGGGGGGGGGGGGGGGGGGGGGGGGGGGGGGGGGGGGGGGGGGGGGGGGGGGGGGGGGGGGGGGGGGGGGGGGGGGGGGGGGGGGGGGGGGGGGGGGGGGGGGGGGGGGGGGGGGGGGGGGGGGGGGGGGGGGGGGGGGGGGGGGGGGGGGGGGGGGGGGGGGGGGGGGGGGGGGGGGGGGGGGGGGGGGGGGGGGGGGGGGGGGGGGGGGGGGGGGGGGGGGGGGGGGGGGGGGGGGGGGGGGGGGGGGGGGGGGGGGGGGGGGGGGGGGGGGGGGGGGGGGGGGGGGGGGGGGGGGGGGGGGGGGGGGGGGGGGGGGGGGGGGGGGGGGGGGGGGGGGGGGGGGGGGGGGGGGGGGGGGGGGGGGGGGGGGGGGGGGGGGGGGGGGGGGGGGGGGGGGGGGGGGGGGGGGGGGGGGGGGGGGGGGGGGGGGGGGGGGGGGGGGGGGGGGGGGGGGGGGGGGGGGGGGGGGGGGGGGGGGGGGGGGGGGGGGGGGGGGGGGGGGGGGGGGGGGGGGGGGGGGGGGGGGGGGGGGGGGGGGGGGGGGGGGGGGGGGGGGGGGGGGGGGGGGGGGGGGGGGGGGGGGGGGGGGGGGGGGGGGGGGGGGGGGGGGGGGGGGGGGGGGGGGGGGGGGGGGGGGGGGGGGGGGGGGGGGGGGGGGGGGGGGGGGGGGGGGGGGGGGGGGGGGGGGGGGGGGGGGGGGGGGGGGGGGGGGGGGGGGGGGGGGGGGGGGGGGGGGGGGGGGGGGGGGGGGGGGGGGGGGGGGGGGGGGGGGGGGGGGGGGGGGGGGGGGGGGGGGGGGGGGGGGGGGGGGGGGGGGGGGGGGGGGGGGGGGGGGGGGGGGGGGGGGGGGGGGGGGGGGGGGGGGGGGGGGGGGGGGGGGGGGGGGGGGGGGGGGGGGGGGGGGGGGGGGGGGGGGGGGGGGGGGGGGGGGGGGGGGGGGGGGGGGGGGGGGGGGGGGGGGGGGGGGGGGGGGGGGGGGGGGGGGGGGGGGGGGGGGGGGGGGGGGGGGGGGGGGGGGGGGGGGGGGGGGGGGGGGGGGGGGGGGGGGGGGGGGGGGGGGGGGGGGGGGGGGGGGGGGGGGGGGGGGGGGGGGGGGGGGGGGGGGGGGGGGGGGGGGGGGGGGGGGGGGGGGGGGGGGGGGGGGGGGGGGGGGGGGGGGGGGGGGGGGGGGGGGGGGGGGGGGGGGGGGGGGGGGGGGGGGGGGGGGGGGGGGGGGGGGGGGGGGGGGGGGGGGGGGGGGGGGGGGGGGGGGGGGGGGGGGGGGGGGGGGGGGGGGGGGGGGGGGGGGGGGGGGGGGGGGGGGGGGGGGGGGGGGGGGGGGGGGGGGGGGGGGGGGGGGGGGGGGGGGGGGGGGGGGGGGGGGGGGGGGGGGGGGGGGGGGGGGGGGGGGGGGGGGGGGGGGGGGGGGGGGGGGGGGGGGGGGGGGGGGGGGGGGGGGGGGGGGGGGGGGGGGGGGGGGGGGGGGGGGGGGGGGGGGGGGGGGGGGGGGGGGGGGGGGGGGGGGGGGGGGGGGGGGGGGGGGGGGGGGGGGGGGGGGGGGGGGGGGGGGGGGGGGGGGGGGGGGGGGGGGGGGGGGGGGGGGGGGGGGGGGGGGGGGGGGGGGGGGGGGGGGGGGGGGGGGGGGGGGGGGGGGGGGGGGGGGGGGGGGGGGGGGGGGGGGGGGGGGGGGGGGGGGGGGGGGGGGGGGGGGGGGGGGGGGGGGGGGGGGGGGGGGGGGGGGGGGGGGGGGGGGGGGGGGGGGGGGGGGGGGGGGGGGGGGGGGGGGGGGGGGGGGGGGGGGGGGGGGGGGGGGGGGGGGGGGGGGGGGGGGGGGGGGGGGGGGGGGGGGGGGGGGGGGGGGGGGGGGGGGGGGGGGGGGGGGGGGGGGGGGGGGGGGGGGGGGGGGGGGGGGGGGGGGGGGGGGGGGGGGGGGGGGGGGGGGGGGGGGGGGGGGGGGGGGGGGGGGGGGGGGGGGGGGGGGGGGGGGGGGGGGGGGGGGGGGGGGGGGGGGGGGGGGGGGGGGGGGGGGGGGGGGGGGGGGGGGGGGGGGGGGGGGGGGGGGGGGGGGGGGGGGGGGGGGGGGGGGGGGGGGGGGGGGGGGGGGGGGGGGGGGGGGGGGGGGGGGGGGGGGGGGGGGGGGGGGGGGGGGGGGGGGGGGGGGGGGGGGGGGGGGGGGGGGGGGGGGGGGGGGGGGGGGGGGGGGGGGGGGGGGGGGGGGGGGGGGGGGGGGGGGGGGGGGGGGGGGGGGGGGGGGGGGGGGGGGGGGGGGGGGGGGGGGGGGGGGGGGGGGGGGGGGGGGGGGGGGGGGGGGGGGGGGGGGGGGGGGGGGGGGGGGGGGGGGGGGGGGGGGGGGGGGGGGGGGGGGGGGGGGGGGGGGGGGGGGGGGGGGGGGGGGGGGGGGGGGGGGGGGGGGGGGGGGGGGGGGGGGGGGGGGGGGGGGGGGGGGGGGGGGGGGGGGGGGGGGGGGGGGGGGGGGGGGGGGGGGGGGGGGGGGGGGGGGGGGGGGGGGGGGGGGGGGGGGGGGGGGGGGGGGGGGGGGGGGGGGGGGGGGGGGGGGGGGGGGGGGGGGGGGGGGGGGGGGGGGGGGGGGGGGGGGGGGGGGGGGGGGGGGGGGGGGGGGGGGGGGGGGGGGGGGGGGGGGGGGGGGGGGGGGGGGGGGGGGGGGGGGGGGGGGGGGGGGGGGGGGGGGGGGGGGGGGGGGGGGGGGGGGGGGGGGGGGGGGGGGGGGGGGGGGGGGGGGGGGGGGGGGGGGGGGGGGGGGGGGGGGGGGGGGGGGGGGGGGGGGGGGGGGGGGGGGGGGGGGGGGGGGGGGGGGGGGGGGGGGGGGGGGGGGGGGGGGGGGGGGGGGGGGGGGGGGGGGGGGGGGGGGGGGGGGGGGGGGGGGGGGGGGGGGGGGGGGGGGGGGGGGGGGGGGGGGGGGGGGGGGGGGGGGGGGGGGGGGGGGGGGGGGGGGGGGGGGGGGGGGGGGGGGGGGGGGGGGGGGGGGGGGGGGGGGGGGGGGGGGGGGGGGGGGGGGGGGGGGGGGGGGGGGGGGGGGGGGGGGGGGGGGGGGGGGGGGGGGGGGGGGGGGGGGGGGGGGGGGGGGGGGGGGGGGGGGGGGGGGGGGGGGGGGGGGGGGGGGGGGGGGGGGGGGGGGGGGGGGGGGGGGGGGGGGGGGGGGGGGGGGGGGGGGGGGGGGGGGGGGGGGGGGGGGGGGGGGGGGGGGGGGGGGGGGGGGGGGGGGGGGGGGGGGGGGGGGGGGGGGGGGGGGGGGGGGGGGGGGGGGGGGGGGGGGGGGGGGGGGGGGGGGGGGGGGGGGGGGGGGGGGGGGGGGGGGGGGGGGGGGGGGGGGGGGGGGGGGGGGGGGGGGGGGGGGGGGGGGGGGGGGGGGGGGGGGGGGGGGGGGGGGGGGGGGGGGGGGGGGGGGGGGGGGGGGGGGGGGGGGGGGGGGGGGGGGGGGGGGGGGGGGGGGGGGGGGGGGGGGGGGGGGGGGGGGGGGGGGGGGGGGGGGGGGGGGGGGGGGGGGGGGGGGGGGGGGGGGGGGGGGGGGGGGGGGGGGGGGGGGGGGGGGGGGGGGGGGGGGGGGGGGGGGGGGGGGGGGGGGGGGGGGGGGGGGGGGGGGGGGGGGGGGGGGGGGGGGGGGGGGGGGGGGGGGGGGGGGGGGGGGGGGGGGGGGGGGGGGGGGGGGGGGGGGGGGGGGGGGGGGGGGGGGGGGGGGGGGGGGGGGGGGGGGGGGGGGGGGGGGGGGGGGGGGGGGGGGGGGCAATTTTCTTTTATTTATTTTATTTTGTATTTTTGTTTCAATCTATCAATCTATCACATACAATTTAATCTTGCAATTTACCGCCGAGGGATTGATAACCCCTCATTTGTGTTGGGTGCAAGGGTTTGTTGTTTGTGTGCAGGTACTGCTAACGAGGTGTTGTGTGATTCTCCTACTGGTTCAATAACCTTGGTTTCATAACTAAGGGAAATACTTATCTCTATTGTGCTGCATCATCCCTTCCTCTTCGGGGAAATACCAACGCAAGCTACAAGTAGCAGTAACTCTCGCGGGTACCCCTCGGGGTCGACCCAACTTTAACAAGGGACTGAGATAAGTTAAAGTATCCGTGTGTCCAAAACATCAAGGAGGAATCCGAGGAATCACCCTCGTTGGATTCCTACTCGATGTATCCGTCAAGGTGAACTTAGAGGAATCACCCTCGATGGGTTCACGCTTGAAGGGTTGCACGACAGAGGCATCATCGGAGGTGGTGAAAGAGGAATCACCCTCGGTAACCCACAATCGACTAGCTACGCTACAGAGATATCATCAGGAGTGAGGTGAGAGGTATCACCCTCGGCACTCGGTAGTAGCTCTGTAGAGTCATACAACTAAGGGGATGTGTGGTGAGGTGTTGGTCTCAGCCCATTGATCACATTGATCGGGCACCGGTAACAAAGCGGGCCAACAGGGACAAGGATGAGGGGCCACTGATGGTTCACTAACCAACCTATACTAAGCATTTAGGATAGTAGGTAAGGTATCAACAACAGTTACAAAATAGGCTATGCATCAGAATAGGAGCAATCAAATACATTAGTAAATTCTAATGCAAGCATCGAAGAGAAAGAATAGGCGATATAGGAATGATCAAGGGGGTTTGCTTGCCTGGAAGCTCTGCTGAAAGGGTCTGGTCGTCAGGGGCGTAGTCGTACTCTGGAGCAGCGTCGGGCTCGAGGTCTACCGGAGAGAAGAGGGGGAGAAATAATAAATACAAAGCAAACAAATGCAACACAATGCATGTCATGGCAGTATGCAGTGCAGGGGGTGACCTATCGCAATGCTACGCGTTACCGACGGAGCGGGAAAATATCTGGGAATATTTTCCCGGTTTTAGGCATCTGTCAGACAGATGAACCGGAGGGGAAGGTTCCATGTTTGCAGTGTTGTGGGCATGTGACAGCTACATGGAGGGCATATTTTGATTCATCTCGTTTTTGTGATCTACTTTCATGTAGAAAACTTTTTCATCTGAGCTACGGATTATTTTCTATGATTTTTCAAGGTTTTAAAAAAATTCTAAAATTCCTGGAATTAATTCAAACTCGAAATTAAAAGGGAAATTGCTAAATGCACACAGAGAGTGTACACAGCACAGTGCTACTGAGGCTGACAGTGGGCCCAGTTGACTGGGTCAACTACCCAGTCAGCACCCAGTCAGCAGTGGCTGACAGGTGGGGCCAGTTGCCCAATCAGCAGGCTGACTGGACCAGCCTTATCCACTGGAACAGTGGCTGGCCCCACATGTCAGTGACTGTTAGTAAAAACAGGTTTAAACTAATCTAACGGGTTGGGACCCTACTGTCAGTGACACATTAGTTAACAAATTAACTTAATTAGGTTAACAGTGATTTAAACGAGTGGGGCCTGCATGTCAGTGGCACAGTGCTGCACAGTCAGCATGGTTGACCGGTCAATGCGGTCAACCGGGCCCCTGGGACCCACTGGCAATGACCCAGGGGTGGGCCCCAGGCGTGCCAGGTCAGCGGTGGCCGGCGTTTAAACGCCGGCGACCTCATTTCGCAACGGAGGGCCACGGGAGGCGTCGGGTTTTGCCTACAGGCGGCCATTTCGAGCGCGGCCAGTCACGTTCGATCGTGCGCTCGACGGCGCGTCGAATGGTGGCGGTGGCATGGGCTGGGGTGGCCGGAGTCGACGGCGAGGAGCTCACGAGCGGGCGCCGAAGTTCGGGCGAGGGTGGATCCGGGGCTAGCGGGCACGGCAAGACGAGCAGGCGGTGGCGTTGGGCTCCTACGCATGCGCTGAGCACGTCTACATGCTCAGTTGAGCTCGACGGCGACGATAGCGACGGCGACGAGCACGGCAGTGGCGACGGGCTCGGGCGGCGATGACAGCAGCAGCTAGAGGATGCGCGCGAGCTCAGAGAGAGAGGAGAAAGGAAGAGGAGCTCACCGGGAAGGCACACGGGGGCCCGGTGTTAGCTTAGGAGCAGCAGGCCGGCGACATTCGTCAGAGCGGTGCCGGCAATCCGAGGAGGGAGACGAGCTCGATCCCGGCGAGGTGGGGCTCCCCGGCTCGATCTCGTGGACGTAGTCGACGTAGAGGACGACGGCGAGGCTTGCGGACACGGTGGCGAGGCTAGGCGACGACGGTGGCTACGCGGATGGCTCGGCCATGGCGACGGCAGCGCTCGGGCGAGCTCGTTTGCGGGTGAGAGAGAGCGAGGGGGAAGGGGGAGAGTGGGTGAGGACGGTGACGAGGCCAAGGGGCGCGTCCTTATCCCCTCGGCGGCGCCTGTAGCAGTGCCGTGTCGCCGTTTCGCCGACGCGCGCGCGCGTGAAAGGGCATGTAGCCCCTAAGTGTGGTTTTGGTAATTGAATGACAATCTCTATGGACTAATGTTTTCAGTGAGATATATTTGAAGGTTTTGTCCATAGATGGTACCTCAAGGATATTGGATGGAATCAAGGATGAAGTCCATATATGAAGAGTGTGCCTCAAGGGTATTGGATGGAATCAAGGATGAAGTCCATATATATGAAGATAGGGGGGGGGGGGGGGGGGGGGGGGGGGGGGGGGGGGGGGGGGGGGGGGGGGGGGGGGGGGGGGGGGGGGGGGGGGGGGGGGGGGGGGGGGGGGGGGGGGGGGGGGGGGGGGGGGGGGGGGGGGGGGGGGGGGGGGGGGGGGGGGGGGGGGGGGGGGGGGGGGGGGGGGGGGGGGGGGGGGGGGGGGGGGGGGGGGGGGGGGGGGGGGGGGGGGGGGGGGGGGGGGGGGGGGGGGGGGGGGGGGGGGGGGGGGGGGGGGGGGGGGGGGGGGGGGGGGGGGGGGGGGGGGGGGGGGGGGGGGGGGGGGGGGGGGGGGGGGGGGGGGGGGGGGGGGGGGGGGGGGGGGGGGGGGGGGGGGGGGGGGGGGGGGGGGGGGGGGGGGGGGGGGGGGGGGGGGGGGGGGGGGGGGGGGGGGGGGGGGGGGGGGGGGGGGGGGGGGGGGGGGGGGGGGGGGGGGGGGGGGGGGGGGGGGGGGGGGGGAATAATCAAAGAGAAGAATTCGAGTTATGGTTTCAAGACAAGATCATGGTGAGCTCATGTGTTGGGTTTTGGTTGATCAAGTCTTGAAGCAAGCAACTAGAGTGAAGAATTCATTATGCCTCTCAAGACAAGATCATGAGTTTGTGATGGAGTTTTTAGAAGGGCAAGCGGTGACCAAGATGATATTCATAGTGGAACTTGATATGGTCATGAAAGAGTCTTTGGTGATATAGTCTTGAAGCAATGAAGGGAAATGAAGAGTTCATTGTGGCTTTCAAGAAACCAAGATGGAGCTTGGAGTAAAGATGTTGGTTGACCAAGATGAAGCTCGAAGATTATATCTAGATGGTCAACTCTCAAAGCGCAAACATTGTACCACGTGGGATCAAGTGATCTAGTGGTATGGTAAGTATTTGTGAATTGTGCTTTGTTACCTAACCCATGCTATGTGTTTGTTATGTCTATGTGGGTTAGGTGTTTCTCATGGGCTTGCATCAAAAGGAAAGATTTCAAGAAGCCTATGTGTGGATGACATCAAGTGGTGATGGTCATCGGGTTCGAGGAGTCCAAGTGCAAGATGAGAAGCCAGAGGTTATATGCTTTGAAGCTTGCGGTCCACATCATGATATTGCACATGTGAAGATGGGCTTAAGTGAAGGCTTCCCTCATTGCAATATGAGGAAGCAATTCGAGTATCTTCACCAAGTAGTTGTGGACAAGTAAAGGATTTCAACTTGAGGCAAGCCTTAACATCATCAAGAAGCTCAAGTGGAATATGCAAGGCAAAGGTATAACTTAGCTAGGTTTTCCTAGTTTTGCCGGTCTCATAGTGCTTGGTGGGAGACCGGATTATAGGTTTGATAGCCGTACTATCAAGAGGGACTTTCGGGCGAGTAGCTTGATCACGTCGCATGTAGAGAGCTCAAACCTTTGCATAAGTTGCATCATTCTTTCTTGTTGATCTTGGGTGGTTCTCTATGTGAGGACCTTGGGCTTTTCCATAGCTTCAAAATGAGCCCAAGATCATCGAATTCGGAGTCCGTATGCCAAAGTTATCAATGTTTTAGTGGGCTGCTGCTGGCTGTCCTGGGGACCCCGTGTGCACGGGGTCTTTGACCCCCGTGCGCACGGGGTGTCCAGTATTCTGGGTACTCCGTGCGCACGGGTTGTTTGGCCTTGTATCGTGCACACGGGGCCCCGTGTGCACGGGGTCTAAACCCCCGTGGGCACGGGGTGTCCAGGAAATGCCCGTTGAAGCCCCAACGGCTAGTTTCTGTGTTTGGCTATTTAAGGGCTGCGTCCCCCCTCCGGTTTGGGGGCTGTTCACACTCATTCTAAACACCATTTCAAGCCTCTCTCTCCACCTCTCCCAAACCCCCATCTCCCCTCTATGTGAAGGGGGATTTGTGGATGGATTAGTGAGCCATTTGTTGATCATATCCATTGCATCCCCTCTCTTCAATCTCCTACTTTCAAGAGTGCATCTTGTGAGTTTGAGAGAGTGTGTTGAGCATTTGTTGCTTGACATTGCATTGCATTTGTTGCATTGGTTTGAGCTCCCCACATCGATTAGTTCGAGTGAGAGTTCATGAGTTTATTACTCTTGGAGGCTTCCGCCTCCTAGACGGTTTGGTGACATATTGTGAAGATTGTGAAGAGGCCTATGTGGCCAAGGTTCCCCCGGAAGCTTCC
>JAAAWM010008245.1:0-12794 GCA_036873465.1 Thinopyrum obtusiflorum
TCATGTCTCTCATACGGTCCCACACATGTGTAAACTCTCGCCCCTCTTTTCATTGATCTCACAATCGCACACTCCTCCCCCTACCTAGCTAATAGGCCTCTCGCACCACCTCCTTGCTCCATCTCTCTCTCTCTCTCTATCCGTCTCTCCAGGCCTTATTGGCCTCTAACAAATGGATGTACACCGACCGATCTCCCTCTATACATATAGCTAGCTTGGTCATTTATAACTCGTTTTCCCCATGCGTCGATCGATCTACCTCATTAGTTATGTCTCTCCATTCCTCCGACACACAACAATTGATCTACTGATCTACTTAGGTCTGCTTACCAAACACATGGCCCCCCTTCATCATCCATGCATGCATCCCGACACATCTATCATGCACACGCACACACAAAAACACATCCCCACTCTTCTTGATAATATTGCAATTGTACCCTCAGTTTGTCTAGTAGACCTCTTTCACCATCTCCGAGAAGCAACTCCACCACCCCTCCGACACTCCACCCCTCTCTCCCCCCTCTCTCTCTCTCTCCCTCTATCCCTCTCTCTCGGGGGGGGGGGGGGTGATGAAGGGGGACCATGTGTTTGGTAAGCAGACCTAACTAGATCAGTAGATCAATTGTTGTGTGCCGGAGGAAGGGGGAGACATAACTAATGAGGTAGATCGATCGGCGTGTGGGGAAAACGATTTATAAATGACCTAGCTAGCTATATGTATAGCGGGAGATCCGTCGGTGTACATCCATTGTTAGAGGCAAATAAGGCCCAGAGAGACGGATAGACAGAGAGAATGGAGCTAGGAGGTGGTGCAAGAGGCCTACTAGCTAGATAGGGGGAGGAGTGTGCGATTGTGAGATCGATGAATAGAGGGGCGAGAGTTTACATGTGTGTGAGATCGTTTGAGAGATACGAGGCATGGACACAGAAAGGAGGAGATGGAAAGTGCATCTGTATGTGGTAGGCATACATAACTGGAGAGGTTTATCGATCGGTGTGTGTCGGAGAGGAGTTGTGGAGACCGTGGGAGAACGACCTAAAGAAAAAAATGAATGTGCACGATGGATAGAATGGGGGGGGGGGGGGGGGGGGGGGGGGGGGGGGGGGGGGGGGGGGGGGGGGGGGGGGGGGGGGGGGGGGGGGGGGGGGGGGGGGGGGGGGGGGGGGGGGGGGGGGGGGGGGGGGGGGGGGGGGGGGGGGGGGGGGGGGGGGGGGGGGGGGGGGGGGGGGGGGGGGGGGGGGGGGGGGGGGGGGGGGGGGGGGGGGGGGGGGGGGGGGGGGGGGGGGGGGGGGGGGGGGGGGGGGGGGGGGGGGGGGGGGGGGGGGGGGGGGGGGGGGGGGGGGGGGGGGGGGGGGGAATACTATATATCAAACAATCTCACATTTTATTTAAATTTGTGGTAATGTGTGGCATTTGCAACTCACATCTAAATACTTGTAGGCGTGGGGGCGGGGCACCATACATTATGTGATAAACAGATTATACATATGAGACATGGTTTAGATTATGAAGATCTAGCTAGAGCTTCAAATGTACTGTGATTTGAAATCAACATAAAGTGGATACAAAAATAGAGTTCGAGTTCATATAGTACCCATAGTTCATATCTAACTCGACAGTAATCATGTGGTGTGCTGTGAAGATAATACACAAACGATTGTTTAACTTGACAATAATGATGATTGTAGATCTTATTAAAATAGAGAAACAAATTCAAATGGTTTGACTTCACAACAATCATTATTGTAGATCTTATAGAGAAACGAATTCAAATTTAGTTCATAATGAAGCGGTAGTATATACGTTTGGAATGCACTAAAACGTTCATTTGAGTAGTAGGTTGCATGCATTATACACGTAGCGAAATATTTTAATTGAACAGTTTTGAATGGCATTTGGGGGGGGGGGGGGGGGGGGGGGGGGGGGGGGGGGGGGGGGGGGGGGGGGGGGGGGGGGGGGGGGGGGGGGGGGGGGGGGGGGGGGGGGGGGGGGGGGGGGGGGGGGGGGGGGGGGGGGGGGGGGGGGGGGGGGGGGGGGGGGGGGGGGGGGGGGGGGGGGGGGGGGGGGGGGGGGGGGGGGGGGGGGGGGGGGGGGGGGGGGGGGGGGGGGGGGGGGGGGGGGGGGGGGGGGGGGGGGGGGGGGGGGGGGGGGGGGGGGGGGGGGGGGGGGGGGGGGGGGGGGGGGGGGGGGGGGGGGGGGGGGGGGGGGGGGGGGGGGGGGGGGGGGGGGGGGGGGGGGGGGGGGGGGGGGGGGGGGGGGGGGGGGGGGGGGGGGGGGGGGGGGGGGGGGGGGGGGGGGGGGGGGGGGGGGGGGGGGGGGGGGGGGGGGGGGGGGGGGGGGGGGGGGGGGGGGGGGGGGGGGGGGGGGGGGGGGGGGGGGGGGGGGGGGGGGGGGGGGGGGGGGGGGGGGGGGGGGGGGGGGGGGGGGGGGGGGGGGGGGGGGGGGGGGGGGGGGGGGGGGGGGGGGGGGGGGGGGGGGGGGGGGGGGGGGGGGGGGGGGGGGGGGGGGGGGGGGGGGGGGGGGGGGGGGGGGGGGGGGGGGGGGGGGGGGGGGGGGGGGGGGGGGGGGGGGGGGGGGGGGGGGGGGGGGGGGGGGGGGGGGGGGGGGGGGGGGGGGGGGGGGGGGGGGGGGGGGGGGGGGGGGGGGGGGGGGGGGGGGGGGGGGGGGGGGGGGGGGGGGGGGGGGGGGGGGGGGGGGGGGGGGGGGGGGGGGGGGGGGGGGGGGGGGGGGGGGGGGGGGGGGGGGGGGGGGGGGGGGGGGGGGGGGGGGGGGGGGGGGGGGGGGGGGAGCAGCAGCACGAGCAAGAGCAAGAGCAAGAGCAGACCAGGCAGGGGACCGAGAGCAAGAGCAGAGCAGCAGCGCGAGCGAGAGCTAAAGCAGTAGCAGCTCCTACTAATGTGGACGTCGCCGTCGAGGGAGCGACGCCGTGGAGGAAGTGGCCGGCGACGCCGTCGTGGATGGAGCCGCGCCGTGTCGGCTCGGGACCGAGTGCCGGCAGCACCGTGAGATCGAATCAAGAAGAAAATGCGGCGATTAGTGTACAATCTCTTTGCTGGCGCCGATTAGGCCGCAGCTTCATCCGAGGAAACGGTGATGATGATGCTCTTCCGGTGGTGCAGGTGAAGACGGCGGTGTGGGAATGGAGGTGGCGCGAAAGATGAGGGGAACGTCGGGGCAGCTCCTTGGAGGTGGAGGACGGGGTGGCTGAACCGGCGGGACGACCAGATCGACGACGGATCCTCATCCGGTACGGTGGATGAGGGATGTCGAGGTGTTGCTGTGGACGACGTCGTCGGGGAAGAGGCTTCGGCTGGGTGGCGGACGGAGGAGGGTGTGGGGCTTTGCGGGTTTTCCCGACCTCGGTGTACGAATGGGTGGGCGGATGGGATCGGTGTGGGGAACCATGGCTTAGGGACGCGCTTGTCCGAAATGTGGGGTAAGTTACGAAAGTACCCCCACCGATTTGAGGCGGTTCTTTCGGTTCACGGGTATCACGGGCATTTCGCGTGTCGGGATTTCACAGGAGGTGGGAGTTTTCGGGGGGGGGGGGGGGGGGGGGGGGGGGGGGGGGGGGGGGGGGGGGGGGGGGGGGGGGGGGGGGGGGGGGGGGGGGGGGGGGGGGGGGGGGGGGGGGGGGGGGGGGGGGGGGGGGGGGGGGGGGGGGGGGGGGGGGGGGGGGGGGGGGGGGGGGGGGGGGGGGGGGGGGGGGGGGGGGGGGGGGGGGGGGGGGGGGGGGGGGGGGGGGGGGGGGGGGGGGGGGGGGGGGGGGGGGGGGGGGGGGGGGGGGGGGGGGGGGGGGGGGGGGGGGGGGGGGGGGGGGGGGGGGGGGGGGGGGGGGGGGGGGGGGGGGGGGGGGGGGGGGGGGGGGGGGGGGGGGGGGGGGGGGGGGGGGGGGGGGGGGGGGGGGGGGGGGGGGGGGGGGGGGGGGGGGGGGGGGGGGGGGGGGGGGGGGGGGGGGGGGGGGGGGGGGGGGGGGGGGGGGGGGGGGGGGGGGGGGGGGGGGGGGGGGGGGGGGGGGGGGGGGGGGGGGGGGGGGGGGGGGGGGGGGGGGGGGGGGGGGGGGGGGGGGGGGGGGGGGGGGGGGGGGGGGGGGGGGGGGGGGGGGGGGGGGGGGGGGGGGGGGGGGGGGGGGGGGGGGGGGGGGGGGGGGGGGGGGGGGGGGGGGGGGGGGGGGGGGGGGGGGGGGGGGGGGGGGGGGGGGGGGGGGGGGGGGGGGGGGGGGGGGGGGGGGGGGGGGGGGGGGGGGGGGGGGGGGGGGGGGGGGGGGGGGGGGGGGGGGGGGGGGGGGGGGGGGGGGGGGGGGGGGGGGGGGGGGGGGGGGGGGGGGGGGGGGGGGGGGGGGGGGGGGGGGGGGGGGGGGGGGGGGGGGGGGGGGGGGGGGGGGGGGGGGGGGGGGGGGGGGGGGGGGGGGGGGGGGGGGGGGGGGGGGGGGGGGGGGGGGGGGGGGGGGGGGGGGGGGGGGGGGGGGGGGGGGGGGGGGGGGGGGGGGGGGGGGGGGGGGGGGGGGGGGGGGGGGGGGGGGGGGGGGGGGGGGGGGGGGGGGGGAGACCTCACTAGATGTATAGATTGATCGGTTTATGTGGAAAACTATGAAAGACCTAGCTATACACACACAGACACACATAGAGGAACATCGATCTTTGTGCATGCACGTCAGAGATAAAGAATGCCCGGCATGATGGAGAGGGGGATGTGTGTGTGTGTGCCTTCATGGGAGACCGACCTGAAGCCAAAGATTGCATGTGTGCGATGGATAATGCCGACTGGTAGTGTGTGTGCATGCATGCACGAGAGAAAGTTAGTGGTACAATTATAAAGAGAAGACCAATGTGTGGGGGGGGGGGGGGGGGGGGGGGGGGGGGGGGGGGGGGGGGGGTGTAAAGTTGAATTCAAATATTTGAATAAGAGATCATTATGTTTGAAACCCATGCATGCATGAATATAACGGAGATCTGCGCGGTGTGGTTTGTAAACGAGCATGTTGCAATTTATACACATTGAACAAGGTCAGATTGGTTTGAATTTGAGATATCATCTAGATTCCACCATATTTTGCCACATGTACAATCTAGAAGACTCTATGGTTGAACTTAAGCATAATGCACAAACCTCAAAACACAAGCACTTCTTCTTTGTTCTAGAATCTTCTGTAGAATTTCCCAAATGTTTTTCTACATGATTTGCCATTATTTGTTTTTACTTTATGGTTTACAACGCACAATTCTATGAATCTTAAAATATATTAGCGTTCTTATAAAAACTAGATGATTTTGAATGAAATGAACTATAAGAATTAAACGAACATCTACATCGTGCATATATGACTCAAAGCTTACATGCTATAATGTGGTATTTATTCATAATTTGGTTGCGAAATCTCATGCGTGCAATGCACGTGTACCTTACTAGTCTAAATGGTGTTTGTGTGTGTGTTGTGCATGTTAAACACATTGTACGTAGTATCATACATGGTTTAGATTCCGAACATCTAGCTAGATCATACATGTATTATAATTTGAATTCAACATAAAATGGATACGTATATTTGAATTTGAGATCGTATGTACATATAGTTCATATTTATATAGGAATTTACTTTTCCTATATTCATGTCATATGTTGTGAAGATAATATTTAGATGGTTGTATAACTAACTCGAGTACAATCCCATTCAAACAGGGAAAATGTACTCAAATTTAGTCCATATTCTAGACAACACACATTGTTTTTTTATTGTTGAGGGAAGTGCAAATTATTTTGGTACTGTACATGTTATGTTTGTTGTGCCAGTTTTTTTAGTTTTTTTGTTGTATTTGAATGCATTTCTAGTAATATAGTAAAATGGGACATGGCTCTCTCTAGTGATGAGGTGCGAATTGTCTTTTTTTGGGTACACGTTAAGCTTGTTCTCCCGAAATTTCAAGTTGCGCTTTGTTATGCTGAAATTTCAAGCTAGCATCTCTATCTATCATGTTGCGAAACTCCCGCCTCTCCATCCTGCGCCTTGTTACCCCAAATACTTAAGATATATCTTTGTCTCGTTGTGCTCTGAAAACTCCCTCCATCTCAACACGCGCCTTGCTATCCCAAAATTACAACGCGCGCGAAAATTCCCACCTCCTGCGAAATCTCGGCACACGAAATGCCCGTGATACCCCTGAACCGAAAGAACCGGGGGGGGGGGGGGGGGGGGGGGGGGGGGGGGGGGGGGGGGGGGGGGGGGGGGGGGGGGGGGGGGGGGGGGGGGGGGGGGGGGGGGGGGGGGGGGGGGGGGGGGGGGGGGGGGGGGGGGGGGGGGGGGGGGGGGGGGGGGGGGGGGGGGGGGGGGGGGGGGGGGGGGGGGGGGGGGGGGGGGGGGGGGGGGGGGGGGGGGGGGGGGGGGGGGGGGGGGGGGGGGGGGGGGGGGGGGGGGGGGGGGGGGGGGGGGGGGGGGGGGGGGGGGGGGGGGGGGGGGGGGGGGGGGGGGGGGGGGGGGGGGGGGGGGGGGGGGGGGGGGGGGGGGGGGGGGGGGGGGGGGGGGGGGGGGGGGGGGGGGGGGGGGGGGGGGGGGGGGGGGGGGGGGGGGGGGGGGGGGGGGGGGGGGGGGGGGGGGGGGGGGGGGGGGGGGGGGGGGGGGGGGGGGGGGGGGGGGGGGGGGGGGGGGGGGGGGGGGGGGGGGGGGGGGGGGGGGGGGGGGGGGGGGGGGGGGGGGGGGGGGGGGGGGGGGGGGGGGGGGGGGGGGGGGGGGGGGGGGGGGGGGGGGGGGGGGGGGGGGGGGGGGGGGGGGGGGGGGGGGGGGGGGGGGGGGGGGGGGGGGGGGGGGGGGGGGGGGGGGGGGGGGGGGGGGGGGGGGGGGGGGGGGGGGGGGGGGGGGGGGGGGGGGGGGGGGGGGGGGGGGGGGGGGGGGGGGGGGGGGGGGGGGGGGGGGGGGGGGGGGGGGGGGGGGGGGGGGGGGGGGGGGGGGGGGGGGGGGGGGGGGGGGGGGGGGGGGGGGGGGGGGGGGGGGGGGGGGGGGGGGGGGGGGGGGGGGGGGGGGGGGGGGGGGGGGGGGGGGGGGGGGGGGGGGGGGGGGGGGGGGGGGGGGGGGGGGGGGGGGGGGGGGGGGGGGGGGGGGGGGGGGGGGGGGGGGGGGGGGGGGGGGGGGGGGGGGGGGGGGGGGGGGGGGGGGGGGGGGGGGGGGGGGGGGGGGGGGGGGGGGGGGGGGGGGGGGGGGGGGGGGGGGGGGGGGGGGGGGGGGGGGGGGGGGGGGGGGACGCGCTTGTCCAAAATGTGGGGTAAGTTACGAAAGTACCCCCACCGATTTGACCTAGGCGGTTCTTTCGGTTCTGGGGTATCACGGGCATTTCACGTGTTGGGATTTCACAGGAGGTGGGAGTTTTCGCGCGCGTTGTAATTTTGGAATAGCAAGGCGCGAGTTGAGATGGAGGGAGTTGTCGGAGCACAACGAGACAAAGATATATCTTAAATATTTCGGGGTAACAAGGCGCGGGTTGAAGAGGTGGGAGTTTCGCAGCATGATAGACAGAGACGCTAGCTTGAAATTTTGGCATAACAAGGCGCGGCTTGAAATTTCGGGAGAACAAGCTTAACGTGTACCAAAAAAAAGACAATTCGCATCTCATCACTAGAGAGAGCTATGTCCCATTTTACTATACTACTAGAAATGCATTCAAATACAACAAAAAAGCTAAAAAAATCAGGACAACGAACATAACGTGTACAGTACCAAAATAATTTGCACTTCCCTCAACAATAAAAAAACAATGTGTGTTGTCTAGCATATGGACTAAATTTGAGTACATTTTCCTTGTTTGAATTGGATTGTACTCGGGTTAGTTATACAACCATCTAAATATTATCTTCACAACACAGGGGGGGGGGGGGGGGGGGGGGGGGGGGGGGGGGGGGGGGGGGGGGGGGGGGGGGGGGGGGGGGGGGGGGGGGGGGGGGGGGGGGGGGGGGGGGGGGGGGGGGGGGGGGGGGGGGGGGGGGGGGGGGGGGGGGGGGGGGGGGGGGGGGGGGGGGGGGGGGGGGGGGGGGGGGGGGGGGGGGGGGGGGGGGGGGGGGGGGGGGGGGGGGGGGGGGGGGGGGGGGGGGGGGGGGGGGGGGGGGGGGGGGGGGGGGGGGGGGGGGGGGGGGGGGGGGGGGGGGGGGGGGGGGGGGGGGGGGGGGGGGGGGGGGGGGGGGGGGGGGGGGGGGGGGGGGGGGGGGGGGGGGGGGGGGGGGGGGGGGGGGGGGGGGGGGGGGGGGGGGGGGGGGGGGGGGGGGGGGGGGGGGGGGGGGGGGGGGGGGGGGGGGGGGGGGGGGGGGGGGGGGGGGGGGGGGGGGGGGGGGGGGGGGGGGGGGGGGGGGGGGGGGGGGGGGGGGGGGGGGGGGGGGGGGGGGGGGGGGGGGGGGGGGGGGGGGGGGGGGGGGGGGGGGGGGGGGGGGGGGGGGGGGGGGGGGGGGGGGGGGGGGGGGGGGGGGGGGGGGGGGGGGGGGGGGGGGGGGGGGGGGGGGGGGGGGGGGGGGGGGGGGGGGGGGGGGGGGGGGGGGGGGGGGGGGGGGGGGGGGGGGGGGGGGGGGGGGGGGGGGGGGGGGGGGGGGGGGGGGGGGGGGGGGGGGGGGGGGGGGGGGGGGGGGGGGGGGGGGGGGGGGGGGGGGGGGGGGGGGGGGGGGGGGGGGGGGGGGGGGGGGGGGGGGGGGGGGGGGGGGGGGGGGGGGGGGGGGGGGGGGGGGGGGGGGGGGGGGGGGGGGGGGGGGGGGGGGGGGGGGGGGGGGGGGGGGGGGGGGGGGGGGGGGGGGGGGGGGGGGGGGGGGGGGGGGGGGGGGGGGGGGGGGGGGGGGGGGGGGGGGGGGGGGGGGGGGGGGGGGGGGGGGGGGGGGGGGGGGGGGGGGGGGGGGGGGGGGGGGGGGGGGGGGGGGGGGGGGGGGGGGGGGGGGGGGGGGGGGGGGGGGGGGGGGGGGGGGGGGGGGGGGGGGGGGGGGGGGGGGGGGGGGGGGGGGGGGGGGGGGGGGGGGGGGGGGGGGGGGGGGGGGGGGGGGGGGGGGGGGGGGGGGGGGGGGGGGGGGGGGGGGGGGGGGGGGGGGGGGGGGGGGGGGGGGGGGGGGGGGGGGGGGGGGGGGGGGGGGGGGGGGGGGGGGGGGGGGGGGGGGGGGGGGGGGGGGGGGGGGGGGGGGGGGGGGGGGGGGGGGGGGGGGGGGGGGGGGGGGGGGGGGGGGGGGGGGGGGGGGGGGGGGGGGGGGGGGGGGGGGGGGGGGGGGGGGGGGGGGGGGGGGGGGGGGGGGGGGGGGGGGGGGGGGGGGGGGGGGGGGGGGGGGGGGGGGGGGGGGGGGGGGGGGGGGGGGGGGGGGGGGGGGGGGGGGGGGGGGGGGGGGGGGGGGGGGGGGGGGGGGGGGGGGGGGGGGGGGGGGGGGGGGGGGGGGGGGGGGGGGGGGGGGGGGGGGGGGGGGGGGGGGGGGGGGGGGGGGGGGGGGGGGGGGGGGGGGGGGGGGGGGGGGGGGGGGGGGGGGGGGGGGGGGGGGGGGGGGGGGGGGGGGGGGGGGGGGGGGGGGGGGGGGGGGGGGGGGGGGGGGGGGGGGGGGGGGGGGGGGGGGGGGGGGGGGGGGGGGGGGGGGGGGGGGGGGGGGGGGGGGGGGGGGGGGGGGGGGGGGGGGGGGGGGGGGGGGGGGGGGGGGGGGGGGGGGGGGGGGGGGGGGGGGGGGGGGGGGGGGGGGGGGGGGGGGGGGGGGGGGGGGGGGGGGGGGGGGGGGGGGGGGGGGGGGGGGGGGGGGGGGGGGGGGGGGGGGGGGGGGGGGGGGGGGGGGGGGGGGGGGGGGGGGGGGGGGGGGGGGGGGGGGGGGGGGGGGGGGGGGGGGGGGGGGGGGGGGGGGGGGGGGGGGGGGGGGGGGGGGGGGGGGGGGGGGGGGGGGGGGGGGGGGGGGGGGGGGGGGGGGGGGGGGGGGGGGGGGGGGGGGGGGGGGGGGGGGGGGGGGGGGGGGGGGGGGGGGGGGGGGGGGGGGGGGGGGGGGGGGGGGGGGGGGGGGGGGGGGGGGGGGGGGGGGGGGGGGGGGGGGGGGGGGGGGGGGGGGGGGGGGGGGGGGGGGGGGGGGGGGGGGGGGGGGGGGGGGGGGGGGGGGGGGGGGGGGGGGGGGGGGGGGGGGGGGGGGGGGGGGGGGGGGGGGGGGGGGGGGGGGGGGGGGGGGGGGGGGGGGGGGGGGGGGGGGGGGGGGGGGGGGGGGGGGGGGGGGGGGGGGGGGGGGGGGGGGGGGGGGGGGGGGGGGGGGGGGGGGGGGGGGGGGGGGGGGGGGGGGGGGGGGGGGGGGGGGGGGGGGGGGGGGGGGGGGGGGGGGGGGGGGGGGGGGGGGGGGGGGGGGGGGGGGGGGGGGGGGGGGGGGGGGGGGGGGGGGGGGGGGGGGGGGGGGGGGGGGGGGGGGGGGGGGGGGGGGGGGGGGGGGGGGGGGGGGGGGGGGGGGGGGGGGGGGGGGGGGGGGGGGGGGGGGGGGGGGGGGGGGGGGGGGGGGGGGGGGGGGGGGGGGGGGGGGGGGGGGGGGGGGGGGGGGGGGGGGGGGGGGGGGGGGGGGGGGGGGGGGGGGGGGGGGGGGGGGGGGGGGGGGGGGGGGGGGGGGGGGGGGGGGGGGGGGGGGGGGGGGGGGGGGGGGGGGGGGGGGGGGGGGGGGGGGGGGGGGGGGGGGGGGGGGGGGGGGGGGGGGGGGGGGGGGGGGGGGGGGGGGGGGGGGGGGGGGGGGGGGGGGGGGGGGGGGGGGGGGGGGGGGGGGGGGGGGGGGGGGGGGGGGGGGGGGGGGGGGGGGGGGGGGGGGGGGGGGGGGGGGGGGGGGGGGGGGGGGGGGGGGGGGGGGGGGGGGGGGGGGGGGGGGGGGGGGGGGGGGGGGGGGGGGGGGGGGGGGGGGGGGGGGGGGGGGGGGGGGGGGGGGGGGGGGGGGGGGGGGGGGGGGGGGGGGGGGGGGGGGGGGGGGGGGGGGGGGGGGGGGGGGGGGGGGGGGGGGGGGGGGGGGGGGGGGGGGGGGGGGGGGGGGGGGGGGGGGGGGGGGGGGGGGGGGGGGGGGGGGGGGGGGGGGGGGGGGGGGGGGGGGGGGGGGGGGGGGGGGGGGGGGGGGGGGGGGGGGGGGGGGGGGGGGGGGGGGGGGGGGGGGGGGGGGGGGGGGGGGGGGGGGGGGGGGGGGGGGGGGGGGGGGGGGGGGGGGGGGGGGGGGGGGGGGGGGGGGGGGGGGGGGGGGGGGGGGGGGGGGGGGGGGGGGGGGGGGGGGGGGGGGGGGGGGGGGGGGGGGGGGGGGGGGGGGGGGGGGGGGGGGGGGGGGGGGGGGGGGGGGGGGGGTTGCATGCATTATACACGTAGTGAAATATTTTAATTGAACATAACATGAATTGAAAGTTTTGAATGACATTTGTAGTGTGCATTGATTTGGTACAGTACACGTTAGGCTTGTCTAGAAATTTCTACCCGCGCCTTGTTAGCCCAAAATATTTAAGATATATCTTTGTCTCGTTGTGCTCCGACAACTCCCTCCATCTCAACCCGCTCCTTGCTATTCCGAAATTACAACGCGCGCAAAAACTCCCACCTCCTGTGAAATCCCGACACGCGAAATGCCCGTGGTACCCCTGAACTGAAAGAACCGCCTCAAGTCGGTGCGGGTACTTCCGTAACTTACCCCACATTTCGGACAAGCGCGTCTCTAAGCCATGGTTCCCCACTGCCATCCCATCCGCCCACCCATTCGTACACCGAGGCCGCGAAAACCCGCGACGAAACCCCACACCCTACTCCGTCCGCCACCCAGCTGGAGCCTCTTCCCCGACGACATCGTCCACAACAACACCTCGTTGTCCCTCATCCACCGTACCGGATGAGGATCCGTTGTCGATCTCATCGTCCCGCCGGTTCAGCCACCCCGTCCTCCACCTCCAAGGAGCTGCCCCGACGTTCCCCTCGTCTTTCACGCCACCTCCATTCCCACAGGGGGGGGGGGGGGGGGGGGGGGGGGGGGGGGGGGGGGGGGGGGGGGGGGGGGGGGGGGGGGGGGGGGGGGGGGGGGGGGGGGGGGGGGGGGGGGGGGGGGGGGGGGGGGGGGGGGGGGGGGGGGGGGGGGGGGGGGGGGGGGGGGGGGGGGGGGGGGGGGGGGGGGGGGGGGGGGGGGGGGGGGGGGGGGGGGGGGGGGGGGGGGGGGGGGGGGGGGGGGGGGGGGGGGGGGGGGGGGGGGGGGGGGGGGGGGGGGGGGGGGGGGGGGGGGGGGGGGGGGGGGGGGGGGGGGGGGGGGGGGGGGGGGGGGGGGGGGGGGGGGGGGGGGGGGGGGGGGGGGGGGGGGGGGGGGGGGGGGGGGGGGGGGGGGTATATAGAGGTATAGATATAGATATGTGATGTGAAAGCCACCCATCATCTCCAATTAGAATAGTGTGTCCATGCACGGATGCAATGTGGCCAAACGATGTTTGCCATCGGTATCTCAAATTCAAACCAGTCTGACCTTCTTCAATGTGTATACATTACAACATGCTCATTTCCAAACCACACTGTGCAGATCTCCGTTATATTCATGCATGCATGGGTTTCAAACATCATGATCTCTTATTCAAATATTTGAATTCAACTTTACATTGATTATGACCTCACCTAGTCTTTTACACCCACACATTGGTCTTCTCTTTATAATTGTACCACTAACTTTCTCTCGTGCATGCATGCACACACACTACCAGTCGGCATTATCCATCGCACAGAGGCAATCTTTTTCTTTAGGTCGGTCACCCATGAAGGCACACACACACATCCCCCTCTCCATCATATCGGGCATTCTTTATCTCTCACGTGCATGCACAATGATCGATGTTCAT